>MDKJ01344918.1:0-11158 GCA_005239525.1 Nicotiana knightiana | reverse complement strand
ACTCATCCTAGAGAAGCATGTTTAGTGTCAAGTATTAGCATAAGAATTTAATTATGAAAAAAAGCTGAAGTTTGAGAAAATGAACAATAGAACAAAGCTCATGAAAAAGCTGATTAATGTAGGACAAAAGTTAAGCACAAAAGATATTTAACTTGAGCATGCACGTGAAAATTACATAGCACAGGAGAAAAAACTTCAGCACGTTCAGTGCTGAAGTATTAGAAATAAACTAAAAAACTTCAGCATATTTGTGCTGAGGTTTTTCATGACAAATCTATTGTATCAAGGAGAAAATTTTCAGCACATTCTGTGATGAAGTATTAGAAAATGAACTAAAAAACTTCAGCATATTTGTGCTGAGGTTTTTCATGACAAATCTATTGTATCAAGGAGAAAAACTTCAGCACATTCAGTGCTGAAGTAATTACAAAATGAACTAAAAAACTTCAGTATATTTGTTCTGAGGTTTTTCATGACAAATCTATTGTATCAAGGAGAAAAACTTTAGCACATTTAGTGCTGAATTATTAGAAAATGAACTAAAAAGCTCCAGCATCTTGTATCCAGGAGAAAAACTTCATAAAGCTCATTAGAAAACTATTGTATCCAGGAGAAAAACTTCAATGTTTTTGAAAAAACTCATCAAAAAATTATAGAACACAGTACATACCTTAAGCATATTATTAGTGCTGAAGTTTAACCAAAAAAATAAATTATTTAGCAAATAAAGCAAAAAATTCACCAAAACTTTAACAAAAAATCTCAGGTATCATGAATATCAGTCAGATTCGAAAACTTACAATTTGAATTTTTGTTTGGGAGAGGAGATTCTAGAAGAGACGGAGGATCGGTGAAGTGTTTTGTGCGTGATTCAAATATGAGAAGAGACGGAGTGTTTTGTGCGTGATTCAAATATGAGAAGAGACTGAGGTGCGTGATTTTTATATGTTATGCCAGGGGTAGAATGGTCATATTAGTGCGGATTTTTTGTCAGCTGGCTACCAAATCAATAATTTTTAGAAATAGGATATAAATTAAAAGGTGGCTGCTATGTAGGTCATGGCTGCAAATCGCCCTAAAGTATGCCTTGTAAAAATTCTACCAAATCTGGTGGCTTTAGGTTTACCTAAATACAAAATTCACCGACGGAAAACTCGTTTTCCATTGATTCCACCAAATGACTCAATGTAGTTTTTCATATTGAAGTTATTTGTAATAATTTATAATTCTCTGAGAAATGTAATAAAAGCATATGGAGTAACAAAATATCATAATTTTAGATTTAATATTAGGTCACACAAATAATAACATTTTCTAAAAGCTATAGTCAAAGGATATTTTTTTCAAATTCATGCAAAAATCGATAGATCAAATCTTTATGTAAAATTGAACAATTTTTTAACCTTAAAAACAAGCACTCATTCTATAACAATATATGTACGTATTATAGTCTTTAATTTAATATCAAATTCTATAAATACTTAATTAATAAAATAACACTTAACAATTGCGCGTCAAGTTCAAATAATACACCTAATTTTAGAGGAGAGAAAGATATTAGATCCTTATCATTTAATTTATGTATATCAAATATATTCTATTAATTAATTCCAAAATAAAGAAGAATCGGACAACTTCAGTAACGTAATTGGAAGTATCAAAATCGCCACCATTTAATTTTGAACTTTATTAAAACAATAAATGGAACTATATATTGCGTGTCAATCGATAATTGAATACTCATTACCATTATTTAAATTTTTCCTTATATTTTGAAGTTTTTAATTAACTAAATTTTATGGATTAAATCTTTCACTATTTGAATTGTATATAAATTTTTAATATTACATACATTAGGAATTCTTTTCTTATTTAAATTATGCAAATTTTTATTTTATAACTCAAACATAATTATAATATATATTTAAAGAATTATTTTAATTATATTGATTTATCGAGATGGAGTACACACGCAAAACGTGTGCTTTCGTACTCTTCCAACAGATGTTAAGCAAATCATTGTCACGACCCGAAATCCCACCTTCAGGCCGTGATGGCGTCTAATGTTGAACCCGCTAGACAAGCCAACGTTACTGGTTATTCTAATTTATTCCTTTTTTATTTAGCATTTAAAAGTGATATACAAGAACAAATAGAAATAAGAATGCGGAAGATAAGAGCTTCAACAACTTAAAAAATAAATCCTACGAGATTTCCTTAAACATACCCCCAGAACTGGTGTCACAATTTCACGGGCAGTCTAAGATTTACTAAAATATGAGTCTGAAATAAACAAGTGTAGCTGTCTAGAAATACAAGATAAGACAGAAGGAAAGAAATAGATGGTGATGCAAAGGCCTGCGGACGCCTGCAGGACTACCTCGGTGTCGCCATGGACTGAAGGATACTCCCTCACTCAATGTCCACTGGGTCCGGCTCCGCAATCTGCACAACATAAAGAAGTGCATATGTAGCATCAATACAACCGACCCCATGTACTGAGTAAGTGTCGAGCCTAACCTCGGCGAAGTAATGACGAGGCTAGGACACGACAAGTAATATCACATGTGCAGTTTAAATAAGATATAACGGGAAATAAACAGTAAGTACAATAACGGGGGAAACATGCTGGGGAAAAGGGATAGCAAATACTGAAATGACGGAACGAAGCAACAGTCCAAATATCCGAAAATAATAACGGGAATTGGCAACGCGAATTAAACGATGAAGAGAAACGGCACGACATGTCCCCTCGTGCATATTTTTAGCATAACACGGCACAGCATGTCCCCTCGTGCATAAACAACATAAACATGGCACGGAATACTCCATCGTGCATAATAACATAAAACAACAGTTGGCATGGACATCAACAAATAAGAAACCTTAAATGAACAGAATAATCAACAAGATCGTCCCGGCAAGGGACATAGCTATAACCAATCCTACACATGTGTATAAGCCAACATAATGTTCCTTAACCGATAAACTACTCAACAATACCCACATCTAAGAATTTCCACCAAATGAATAGCTATCAAATTGATATTAAACCCATAAACATAGTAAAAGCCAATAAATATCATATAATTGCAAATTTCTGACTCACGGTCATGCTTGACAACAACATATAGGTACTCGTCACCTCACTTATACATTGAACATGGAATAAACACGTAGCAATTAGTACTCAGTACCTATTCCCTCAAGCTAAGGTTAGGCCAAACACTTACCTCGACTCCAAGAATGCAATTCAAGCTTCTACCACCGCTTTTCCTCTCGAATCCGACTCCAAAACAATCGTATCTAGACATAATCGACTCAATAATATCAATAATTATTCAACAATTCAATTCCAAAGCCTAATTATAGATTTTCCAACATTCTTCCAAAATTTCCAAAATTTGACCCTAGGCCCGCTTGGTCCAAACACGAGGTTCGGACCAAAACCCGATCATCCATTCCCCCACGAGCCCGAATATACAATTTGTTTTGAAATACGACCCCACAATGAGGTCAAATTCCCAAAAATTCAAAAAGTCCTAACTCTACCCAAAACTCCAATTTCTACCCTTTAATTCCATGATTTTAGGCCTAGAATCTAATAATTATTGGTGAAAATGGAAGAAAATGAAGTTAGAATTACTTACCTATGAAGCTATGGTGGAAAAGGTGCTCCAAAATCGCCTAAGAGGGTTGGGGAAGAAGAAGTTTGAGAAAAATGGGTTAAGTCCCGTGTAAATATTCTGTTTGGGGCTTTAAAATGACTGGGCGATTTTTGGTCTATGCGATCGCGGAACTAAGGGTGTGATCGCATAGTGTAAGGGAACTTAAGCTACGCAATCACGGGTCTACAAGTGCGATCACAGAGTGTATTTACCATCCCCCCCCCCAGCTCACCTACACCCCTATGTGGTTGCAGGCCCACCTATGCGATCGCACAGTGTGCCTGACTGCTCCCCCTTAACAAAGCTATGCGATCGCAGCTATACCTATGCGTTCCCATAGAGCAACACACCAGACACCAGCAGCTGACCAAAACACCAGAAATTTTAAGTTCAAAACACCCCGACACCTATCTGAAACACACCCGAGCCCTCAAGGCTCCAAACCAAAGATACACACAACTTCAAAAACATCATACAGACTTATTCAAGTAGTCAAAACACCGAAATAACATCATAAACATCGAGTTAAACCTCAAAATCAATGAAATTCCTTTAAACTTCCAAAATTTCTAAATTTTCCATTTTAGATTCGAATCACGTCAAACTAAGTTCGTTTCTTACCAAATTTCACATATAATACATATAAAACATATTGAACCTGTTCCGGGCTCCGGAACCATAATACGGGCCCGGCATCACAGGTTTCACATCAAATCTCATTTTCAAAAACCTTTATATTTTTCAGAAAATAATTTTCTTCAAAAATTCATTTCTCGGACTTGGGACCTCGGAATTCGATTCCGGGCATACGCCTAAGTCCCATATTTTCCTACGGACCCTCCGGGTCCGTTTACAAAAAATGTTGACGAAATTTAATTTACTCAAATAATTAATGTAAAATCATTATTTAATCAATTTTTCACTTAACGGCTTCCCAGCTACACGCCCGGGTTGCGCACGCATATCGAGGTGAGATAAAAGGAGGCTCTCATGGCCTCGGAACATAGATTTAGCTAAAATTACACGAGATGACCTTTTGGGTCATCACAATATCCACCTCTAAAATAGTCGTTCGTCCTCGAACGGACATAGAAAGGTACCTGAATCGGGGAAAAGATGGGGATATCGGCTCCGCATATCGTACTCGGACTCGTACGTAGCTGCCTCAACAGGCTGACCTCTCCACTGAACATGAACTGTAGGATAACTTTTCGATCTCAGCTGACGAACTCGCCGAGCTAATATGGCTACCGGCTCCTCCTCATAAGTCAAATCCTTGTCCAACTAGACACCGCTGAAGTCAAGTACATGAGAGGGATCGGCAATATTCCTCCGAAGCATAGATACATGAAACACTGGGTGTACGGCTGATAGACTAGGTGGCAAAGCAAGTATGTAGGCCACCTCTCCCACCTTGTCCCAAATCTCAAATGGACCAATGAACCTAGGGGTCAACTTGCCCTTCTTTCCGAACCTCATCACGCCCTTCATGGGCGACACCTGAAGAAATACCCGGTCTCCAATCATAAATGCCAAATCACGAACTCTGCGATCCGCATAACTCTTCTTCCTGGACTGAGCTGTACGAAGTCTATCCTGAATAATCTTCACTTTATCCCAGGCATCCTGGACTAACTCTGAACCCAACAATCTAGCCTCTCTCGGCTTGAACCACCCAACTGGCGACCGACACCGCCTACCATACAACGCCTCATATGGAGCCATCTGAATGCTCGACTGATAGTTGTTGTTGTAGTCAAACTCAGCTAAAGGAAAGAACTGGTCCCATGAACCTCCAAAATCAATGACACATGCTCGTAACATATCCTCCAAAATCTGAATAGTACGCTCAGACTGTCCGTCCGTCTGAGGATGAAATGATGTGCTTATCTCAACCCGTGTGCCTAACTCACGCTGAAATCTCTCCAGAAATGGGAGGTAAACTGAGTACCTCGGTCAGATATAATGGACACGGGCACACCATGCAGGCGAACAATCCATCTGATGTAGATCTTTGCCAACTTCTCCAAAGAATACGAAACTGATACAGGAATGAAGTGTGCTGATTTGGTCAGCCTATCCACAATGACCCACACCGCATCAAACGTCCTCTGAGTCCGTGGGAGTCCAACTACGAAGTCCATTGTGATACGCTCCCATTTCCACTCAGGAAGCTCAATCTGCTGCATCAAACCACCGGGTCTCTAGTGCTCGTACTTCACCTGCTGACAGTTCAAGCACCTAGCTACATATGCTACAATATCCTTCTTCATCCTCCGCCACCAATAATATTTCTGCAAGTCCTGGTACATCTTTGTGGCACCCCGATGAATGGAATACCGGGAACTATGGGCCTCTTGCAAGATCAACTCACGGATACCATCAGGTACACAAATACGACCCTGCATCCTCAAAACTCCATCATCATCAACCGTGACCTGTTTGGCACCTCTGTGTCGGACCGTATCTCTAAGAACACATAAATGACGATCATCATACTGCCTAGCCCGAATACGATCATACAATGAAGAACGGGCCACAATATGGGCCAAAACACTAATAGTCTCAGAAACCTCCAATCTCATGAATCGGTTGGCCAAAGCTTGAAAGCAAGCGGTCACTCTCCGACTGATAGATAAGCAAGACTACCCATACTGGCCGACTTCCGGCTCAAAGCATCGGCCACCACATTGGCCTTCCCCGGATGATATAAGATGGTAATGTCATAGTCCTTCAACAGCTCTAACCATCTCCTCTGCCTCATATTCAACTCTTTCTGCTTGAACAAATTCTGCCAACTCTTATGATCTGTGAACACCTCACATGGCACCCAATACAGATAATGCCTCCAAATCTTCAACGCATGAACAATAGCTGCTAACTCTAAATCATGAACTGGATAGTTCTTCTCATGAACCTTCAACTGACGAGAAGCATAGGCTATAACCTTGCCACCCTGCATCAACACTACACCAAGTCCCACCCGTGAAGCATCACAATACACGGTATATGGCCCTGTACCTGTGGGAAAAACTAACACCGGTGCCGGGGTCAATGCTTCCTTGAGCTTCTGAAAGCTCGCCTCACACTCATCCGACCACCTGAACTAGGCACCCTTCTGAGTCAATCTGGTCATCGGGACTGCAATGGATGAAAAGCCCTCCACAAACCGACAATAATAACCTGTTAAGACCAAGAAACTCCGAATATCTATAGCTGAAGTGGGCCTAGGTCAATCTCTGACTGCTGAAATCTTCTTGGGATCCACCCGAATACCCTCTGATGATACCACATGGCCTAGAAATGCAACTGAACTCAACCAGAACTCACACTTGGAAAATTTGGCATACAACTGACTATCCTTCAGAGTCTAGAGGACGACTTGAAGGTGCTGCTCATGCTTCTCACGGCTACGGGAGTATCTCAAAATATCATCAATGAAAACAATCACAAATGAGTCCAAATAGGGCCTGAACACCCGGTTCATCAACTCCATAAAAGCAGCGGGGGCATTTGTCAACCCAAATGACATCACCAAGAACTCATAATGCCCATACCAAGTATGAAAGGCTGTCTTAGGGACATCCGGCGCCCTAATCCTCAGTTTATGGTAACCAGATCTCAAGTCAATCTTGGAAAACACGTAAGCACCCTGAAGCTGGTCGAATAAATCATCAATCCTCGGCAAAGGATACTTATTCTTAATAGTAACCTTGTTCAACTGCCGGTAGTCAATACACATCCTCATTGAGCCCTCTTTCTTCTTAACGAACAACACTGGGGCACCCAAAGAGAAACAGTAGGCCTGATGAAGCCTTTATCCAACAAATCCTGCAACTGATCCTTCAACTCCTTCAACTCTGGCGGGGCCATACTATACGGCGGAGTAGAAATGGGATGAGTGCTCGGAGCCAACTCAATGCAAAAGTCAATATCCCTATCGGGTGGCATACCCGGTAGGTCAGCAGGGAATACCTCTGGAAACTCACGAAACACGGGCACAGACTCCATAGAAGGAACCTCAGCACTAGAATCACGAACATAGGCCAAATAGGCCAAGCAACCCTTCTCGACCATACGTCGAGCCTTCATTTATGAAATAACTCTACCGGAAGAATGACTAGGAGTCCCTCTCCACTCCAAATGAGGTACTCCTGGCAAGGCCAAGGTCATTATCTTGGCATGACAATCCAGAATAGCATGGTAGAGAGATAACCAATCCATCCCCAAAATAACATCGAAGTCAACCATATCAAGAAGCAAAAGATCTACATGAGTCTCCAGACCACCAATAACCACTAAGCATGAACGGTAGACTCGATAATAGAATCACCCACCGGGGTAGACACATATACAGAAGTACTCAGGGAATCACGGGGCATGCCCAGATAAGGGGAAAAATATGAAGACACATAGGAGAATGTAGAACCCGGATAAAATAAGACCGAAGCATCTCTGTTGCAAACTGAAACCATACATGTAATAATTGCATCAGAGACCTCAGCCTCAGGCCTGGCAGGAATAGCATAGCACCGGGGCGGAGCCCCTCCAACCTGAACATCTCTGGGTCGACCTACTGCGGGCTGATCTCTACCTCTCGTGGCCTATCCTCTACCCCTATGAGTCTAACGTCCACCTCTGGCACCTCGACCTCCACCCCTAGATAGCTGAGGGGGTGGGGGTGCACCTGGTGCGGGGATCATAGCACGGGGACCCTGATACTGAGAACCACTAGAAGCTCGGGGGAAAAACCTGGAAATGTGCCCCATACCACTGCAAGTGTAAAATGATTTCTGTTACTGAGAATGTTGACCCTGAAACTGTTCCTGTCGACCAGAATAACCACCCTGGAAGCTTTGAAGCGACAGTGCACTGATAGGAGTTGATAGTGCACTGAGGGATGCCTGAAGTGCTAACTGGAATGGCCTAGAAGGATGACCTCTGCCAAAAGAATCCCTGCCTCTAGATGAGGCACCACTGAATCGACATGAATGGCGAGGTCTCTTGTCAGACCCCTGACCATTGCCCTGTGATAAGACCATCTCAATACGCCTGACCACATTGACTGCCTCTTAGAATGAAATATCAGTACCTGTCTCTCTGGCCATCTGGAGTCTAATAAGGCTGCGCTAGACCCTCAATAAACCTCCTCAACCTCTCACGATCAGTGGGGAGTATCATGATAGCATGTCAGGCCAAAGTAATGAACCTGGTCTCATACTGTGTAACAGTCATAGATCCCTATTGGAGGCGCTCAAACTGCCTCCGAAGACCCTCTCTTTGAGTAACTGGTAGAAACCTCTCCAAGAATAACTCGGAGAACTGAGCCCAAGTCAAGGGCGAAGCCAGCTGGTCTGGTCAAATAGTAGTCCCTCCACCAAGTCTTGGCGGTACCAGAAAGACGGAATGTAGCAAAATCAACTCCATTGGACTCCACGATGCCCATGTTCTGAAGAACCTCATAGAAACTGTCCAAGAAAAATCCTGGGGATCCTCCAATGGTGCACCAGTAAATGTAGTAGAAAATATCTTGGTGAACCGGTCCAATGTCCACAAAGCATCGGCAGACATGGCTTCCCCCTCAACTGTCTGTGCCATAAAACCCGGCTGAGCTACTCCAGCTGCCTGAGGTGCTGTAGTCTGGAACTGAGGAGCTAGCCGCTCTGGTGTGCAGGTAGTAGGAGTATGGGTCCCTCCCCCAGCCTGAGAGACGACTGGTGCAGTAGGAAGAAAACCGACCTGAGCCACGCTCTACATAAGGCCCACTAAACAGACCAGAGCGTCCTAAAGAACCGGGGTGGGAATGAACTCCTCTGGGACCTGAGCTGGTTCGACTGGAACTGCCTGAGAAGGAATCTCACCGGCAGAGTCTACCTGTGGATCCTCTACTGGTGTTGCTACTCTGGGCTGAGCCCTGGCTATGCCTCGGCCTCTAGCACGGCCTCGGCCTCGGCCTCGTCCTCGGCCCCTCGTAGGAGCTGCAACAGGAGGATTGGGCTGCTGATCGATAGATGAGGAAGCACGCGTTCTTGCCATCTGCTAGAGAATAGAATAGAAAACCAGTTAGCATTTAGAATTCAAACCGCACGACAGAGAAGAAGAAATGTGAAGTTATTCCTAACTTTGCAGCCTCTGGGGGATAAATACAGATGTCTCCGTACTGATCCCTCAGACTCTACAAGTTTGTCCGTGAATTGTGAGACCTAGGAAACCTAGTGCTCTGATACCAACTTGTCACGACCCGAAATCCCACCTTCAGGTCGTGATGCGTCTAACGTTGAACCTGCTAGACAAGCCAACGTTATTGGTTATTCGTATTTATTCCTTTGTTGTGTAGCATTTAAAAGTGATATACAAGAACAAATAGAAATAAGAATGCGGAAGATAAGAGCTTCAACAACTTAAATAATAAATCCTACGAGATTTCCTTAAACATACCCCCAGAACTGGTGTCACAATTTCACGGACAGTCTAAGATTTACTAAAAACATGAGTCTGAAATAAACAAGTGTAGTTGTCTAGAGATACAAGATAAGATAGAAGGAAAGAGATAGATGGTGACGCCAAGGCCTGCGGACGCTTGCAGGACTACCTCGGTGTCGCCGTGGACTGAAGGATACTCCCTCGCTCAATGTCCACTGGGTCCGGCTCCGCAATCTGCACAACATAAAGAAGTGCAGGTGTAGCATCAGTACAATTGATCCCATGTACTGAGTAAGTACCGAGCGTAACCTCGGTGAAGTAGTGACGAGGTTAGGACACGACAAACAATATCACATATGCAGTTTAAATAAGATATAACAGGAAATAACCACAAGAAATAAACAGTAAGGGGGAAACATGCTGGGGAAAAGGGATAGCAAATACTGAAATGACGGAACGAAACAACAGTCCAAATATCCGAAAATAATAACGGGAATTGACAACACGAATTAAAGAGTGAAGATAAATGGCACGACATGTCCCCTCATGCATATTTTTAGCATAACACGACACAACATGTCCCCTCGTGCATATTTTTAGCATAACACGACACGACATGTCCCCTCGTGCATAACAATATAAAAATATGGCACGGAATGTCCCATTGTGCATAAACAACATAAACATGGCACAGAATGTCCCCTCATGCAATAAACATCACAATCGCAGCACAGAATGTCCCCTCGTGCATGTATATATCATCAACACGACAAGAAATGTGCCCTTGTGCATAAACAACATAAACATGGCACGGAATGTCCCCTCGTGCATAAACATCACAATCACGACACGGAATGTCCCCTCGTGCATAAATAACATAAACATGGCACGGAATACCCCCCTCATACATAATAACATAAAACAACAGTTGGCATGGAAATCAACAAATAAGAAACCTTAAATGCACGGAATAATCAACAAGAATAATACCGTCCTGGTAAGGGACATGATGCGAGACTAAATTGCATAGTTTAACATGTGATATACCTTACATTTTATGTGCATTA
>ML394311.1:0-40021 GCA_005239525.1 Nicotiana knightiana | reverse complement strand
ATCCTATATTACTTGTCGACCACGTACACTTGCGTGTGCATTGGGAAATCAACCAACAGTCCTGAACTTCAACTTTCAAGTTCAAAAGTTAAGGAAACTTGGTCCTTAACTTCAAGTTTCAAGTTTCAAGTTAAAAAGTTAAGGACAGGCAGTCCTTAACTTATAGTTTCAAGTTGAAAAGTTAAGGACATTTGGTCCTAAACTTCAAGTTTCAAGTTCAAAAGTAAAGGACACCTGGTCCTTAACTTTGAATTCCAAGTTCAAAAGTTAAGGACACTTAGTCCTGAACTTTGACTTACAAGTTCAAAAGTTAAAGACACTTGGTCCTTAACTTAGAGTTACAAGTCAAAAAGTTAAGGACAAACTGTCACTACCCGAAATCCCACCCTCGGGCCGTGATGGAATCTAACGTTGAACCTAATAGACAAGCCAACATACACAATTCCCTTAACGTAACAACATTTAAATAACATAAATAAATAAAACATCTTCGACTCCTTTTTCAATTGCGAAAGCAGATAAATTCTGAAACAACATATAACACCAAATAATACGATTCGTTTACATTATCCCAGCACCTGGAGTCACTAACTCACGAACTGACTAAGAAGTTACCAAATACAAAGTCTGAAGAACAATACAAAAACTGCCTTAGAACTAAGGAAAACAAGACAGAATAGAAGAAAAGGATAGAAGAGACGCCAAAGCCCACGAACGTCTGCGGGTCTACCTTGTAATCTCTGAGTGGACTGAAGGATGCTCCCTCAATCGGTGTCCACCGGGTTCGGCTGCGGGATCTGCAAAACATAGAGAAGTGCAGGTGTAGCATCAGTACAACCGACCTCATGTACTGAGCAAGTGCCGAGCCTAACCCCGGCCGAAGTAGTGGCGAGGCTAGACACGACGACGGTAATCTACCTGTACCGTTCTACCAAAAGAATATAGCAAGGAAGTGACAATTATTTAACAGATAAGCAAAGGATACAGGGACAGGTAAGGGGGCGACAGGTAAATAGCATAAATGAAAGGTTGAACACAATAAGTAAACAGATAATGAATGGTAAGGCATCACCCTTCGTGCTTTACTCTCGTCCTCACTATGCAACAGGTAAATATATATGAAATGATGGAAATGATAAACAACATAAACATGGCACGGAATATCCCCTTGTGCATAAACAATATAAAATATGGCACAGAATGTCCCCTCGTGCATAAACAATATAAAATATGGCACGGAATGTCCCCTCGTACATAATCAACATAAACATCGCACAGAATGTCCCCGCGTGCATAAGCAATATAAAATATGGCACGGAATGTCCCCTCGTGCATAAACAATATAAAATATGGAACGGAATGTCCCTTCGTGCATAATAATATAAAATATGGCACGAAATATCCCCTCGTGCATAAACAATATAAACATGGCATGGAATGTCCCCTCGTGCATAAACAATATAAACATCACGGAATGAACCCTCGTGCTTTTACTCTCTTCCTCACTAGACAATATATGATGAAATCAATGTAAACCATGGCACGACATCACCCTTCGTGCTTTACACTCTTCCTAACCAATGCAATGAAAATTATAAAAATGGCAAGGGATACAACATAGTGGAATCACAAATCATGATCACCCGGCAAGGGGAAAATATCAGTCATTATCATAACAAATTTGCCCGGCAAGGGTCTCAANTAATCAACTTCCAGGTAGAGACAATTGCATATTATAACGAACATGGAAGTAATAATAAGGTTTTTATCGAAAATAGACTCACGGGCATGCTTGACACACAATGCATAGGTACTCGTCACCTCACCTATGCATTGAACATGATAAAAACTTAGCACATAGCCTACGATACCTATTTCCTCACCAAAGTTAGGCAAGACACTTACCTCGGGTCCAAAATATAGCAATCAACCCTCTAACACCGCCTTTCCTTTAGAATTCAACTCCGGAATGGTATTATCTAGACATAATTAACTCAAGTATATCAATAATGATTCAATAATTCAACTCCATATCCTAATTACCCATTTCCATTCATTCTTCCAAAAATCACAAAATTCGACCTCGGGCCCGCTTGGTCCAAACACGAGGCTCGGACCAGAACCCGATCACCCATACCCCCATGAGTTCAAGTATATGATTTGTTTTGAAATCCGACCCCAAACTGAGGTTGAATTTTCCAAAGTCCCAAAATCCCTAACTCTACCCAAATCCCCTAATTTCTACTTGTTTTCATGATTCTAGGCCTAGATTCTAGTGTTGATGAAGGAAAAATGGAAGAAATTGGAGTTGGAATCACTTACCTTTGAAGCTATGGTGATGGAAGTCTCCAAAATCGCCTAAGGGGGAGTGGGGAAGAAGAGGTTTGAGAAGAAGTGGGTTAAATCCCGAATGCATTCTGCTTTTAAGCTTTAAAAATCACTGGGCAAAAATTACCCTTCGCGTTCGCGGGCCCATGGCCGCGCTTGCGAAGGTTTGACCTTCCTGACCTACGTGTTCGTGAGGCCTTGGCCGCGTTCGTGTAGGTTCAACTCCCCTGGCCTATGTGTTCGCGGTCCTATGATCGCGTTCGCGAAGAACAAATGCCCCCAGGCCCATCCTAACTCTATGCGTTCGCACCCCTGGGGACGCATTCGCGTAGAAGCACTGTCCAGTGCTCCGCGTTTGCGTCTCCCTCTACGCGTTCGCGTAGAGTAAAAACCCAGGCCATGGTATTTACCCTTCGCGTTCGCGGGCCCTTGGCCGCGTTCGCGAAGGGTATTACACCAAACACCAGCAGAACATCAAAAACACTAGATTTTCTAACTTTATACACTCCGTTAACTACCTAAAGAGCCCGAGCCTTCGGGACTCAAAATCAAAAATACACACGACTCCCAAATCATACTATGGACTTATTCAAGTACTAAAACCACCGAAATAACATCAAAATCAATGAAATTAACACCAAAGCCTATGAAAATCCTCAAAACTTCATTAACCTTTAACTTTTCTATTTTCGGTCCGAAACGCATCAAATCAAGTCCATTTTACACCAAATGTCACAGATAACTCACATAACATATATTCAACCTGTTCCGGGCTCCGAAACCATAATACGGGTTCGGCAAAACCGTTTTCACATTAATTATCATTTCCAAAAGTCTTTATTATTTCCATAAAATAATTTTCTTTAAAAATTCATTTCTCGGGCTTGGGACCTCGGAATTCGATTCCGGACAAACGCCCAAGTCCCATATTTTCCTACGGACCCTCCGAGACCGTCAAATCACGGGTCCGGGTCCGTTTACCAAAAATGTTGACCAAATTCAACTTTAATCAATTAATCATTATGAAATCAACTTTTCATCAAGTTTTCACATCAAAGCTTCCCGGCTACACGTCCGGGCTACGCACGCATATCGAGGTGAGATTAACGGAGGCTTTCGGGACCTCGAAACACAGTTTCTGCTAAATTACACAAGATGGGTCATCAGTCATCACACAGACAGTCCTTAACTTATAGTTTCAAGTTGAAAAGTTAAGGACACTTGGTCCTGAACTTCAAGTTTCAAGTTCAAAAGTTAAGGACACTCAGTCCTTAACTTTGAGTTCCAAGTTCAAAAGTTAAGGACACTTAACTTTTATGAACAAAGTTAACTAAAAATTCATAAACACAGTTAGCTTATGAATTCGTACGAATATTTTTATGAAATGTCCTTACATAATCAAATATATTAATTAAACCACAAACACATTTCAATACCAAAAATTCATAAACACAGTTAGCTTATGAATTCATACGACTATTTTTATGAAATGTCCTTACATAATTAAATATATTGATTGAACCACGAACATATTTTAATACCAAAAATTTCTGAATAACTTCCTCACAAAAATTCGCTCCTTATTCGACACTGAATCAACTTATAATCATTATTTTTGAAATTTCACACATACTTGATGACAGACACAACATTGATCGCGATTACACATATACAAAAATAAAAATGAATAAAGCAAAAAAAATACCAGTTCGATCGTTCAATGCAGAGAAGATGATGATGAAGAAAGATTAGGTGCAGCTGGTTTGCATGCAAGGACGATACAGATACTGAGGAGCACGCGAAAGTTGGCTCTGAAATTTTCACTCTCAAGTTTTCCCTCTGAACGAATAAAACAAAGGTTTGAGAATATAAGAATTGAAGAAAGGGTAAAAATGTCTTTACAAAATAATTTTAATAGAGTAGTGGCTATTTTTGCTCAGCATTAGAATTAGTGGATAAAAAATAAACAACACCTTACTTAGTGGCTACCACACGCCATTTTTACTCTTATATCAACCTAGAAGCCCGTTAATCGTTGACCCCAACTTATAAATAAACTTTTTGCATGAACGACACATATACTCGCTATATGAATTTAGTATTTTTAACCCACCATTATATTAGGGAGTTCGACTTTGATATCATATTACCAAGGTTCATGCACACATTATTTACTTGTCCCTTGAGACTTCTCGAATTTCGTCTTTGAGCTACGTCATAATAATCCCAAGAATATACCATTTGAATTTATTTTATGTCAAAAAAATGCAGGATTCGCGTAAGATATCTGATGCACCTTTTCTTTGAAAGCTTGTCAGTCTAGTTGCCTATCAATTTGTAAATTGTCTTATTTGTCCGCCCTCCGTTATGAATTTCACGAATGTATGATTTGACACTTTACATTTATAAAACAACATTTTATAATATTATGTAATTTTTCTACAAAGCTAATTAATAGGAGAATATAGAAGCTTTAGCAATTGGTAATCAGGCAAGTTGCGTAATTTACCCCCATTATTTTTTGACGTCCGATTTGCTTACAACTGCAGGAACACGAGACACAACTTTGCTTTTGGGGTTGTTTGTGAAAGTTATTGCCAAACTTTCATATATCGTACAAATTTGGTGAACTTGGCCCGGAAGATTATCCTAACCAGACATGTGGCATTAATTAGTTATTTGTGACTTAAGACTATTTTACTTGAACATGGATATTAATTAATAATATTCGAACACAACACCTTCCATTCATTTGAACCCTCTTTACCACCTCAACAGACAGTGTACTTAGTTAAAGCGGGTTCAAATTTATATTTCTAAAGTATTTTCATTGTTTCAAATATTATTTACTAATATACACAGTGTAATTTCTCAGCGAAGCAGATTCAACTAACCCCACTTGACACCATGTGGGTCTGCCCCTGCTGGTAGAGGTGAAATAGAAATCCACGCTATGATTCTTCTTCTTTTTCTTATTTAAATGAAATGAAATTGTATATCTTAAGATGATTAAATATGAATATAAATTTAAGTAAACTATGATTATATTTTTATTTGCTATTCGTTACTGTTGACTCGTGATACTTCATTCAATGCTCATTTTAGTATAATCTCTAATAATGACGATGGACTGAAATTATGAGATTCACGACATTGGAAGGCTACATTATTGAACCGGATCTTTCATTTTGTTTCAGCCAAATAAAAAAAGAAGGTATGTTATTTAATAATATTTTTTACAAATAACGCACCTTCTTCTTTTTATTTATTTGGGTAAAAAAATGAAAGACGAGATTCTATAAATTAATTAATAATTTATTAAGTACAAGTTACACTATAGTTGAGTCACTATTCCATACAATATACATTTAGTAAAAGTTTTTCTCAAGTGACCTAACACTGCAGTAAACGACTAACTTACTTATAACATAATCATGGACTCAATAAGCTTCTAACTCAATTATAAGCTCCAAAGTATTTCAAAAAGGGATGACACTAATAAGTTCTTTCTCTCTCTATCTCTCTCTCCGACCTCGAAACTTCAGGTGGTAATTAGTTTTAAAAATACATGATCAACAAGACAATAAGATCTAACTTCATAACGCCAAAGATGAGAACTCTCATCTACTGTGATGATAACTCTTGGCTAAATAACTGTTGGACTTCAGCTTACTACGGCCCATAATACAAACCCACTATCGATTTAGCTAGGGTGTATTTATTTGTATTTGAGCTTCTGGGCTAAATCCCAATATAATGTAAATACAATAGAAAGATAAAAAGTCAGTTTGTATCTTCTAGAACTTAACACAAAAAATGAAATTTCCTTTCTCTCTCGTTCCTCTTTATCTTGTGAAACCTAATTATTTCTTCTTCATACTTAGCTCAATTTAGTAAATTTACATGGTATCAGAGCGGATGATCCGCTGATTCTTTTCTTCCTGTTTTGAGCGGTGTTACCCTCGCTCATTTCATCATTTTTTCACTCAATTGTCGATGTTCGTGGTTGAATCTGTTTTTGGTAGTTTCCTCTAGATTTGCAGGCAGAATCAAGGTCGGAATTACTTTTTCGTCATCTATTAGTGGTATGTGTGATACATGTGGGTGATTTTGGATCGAATTGGACCGATTTTCTCCTCCGCTATTGACCTAGGGTGTTTTCGTTCAGACCTTTGGAGTCTACATTCAGAGCCGTTTGTTTTACGGTAGCAAAAACATATCGTAATGTCTTTCAATCTTCCTTTCCTTGCATTGGTCATCCGTTTGTGTTAATTACTTTGAAGAAAGTCTCAAACTGTCGCTATGGGAGGTTCTAATACATCCTCGAGTACTACTATACTCCTGACCCATCCAGTCTGCTCATTTTACTTTCTTCTGATGTGCCTGGTGTATCTCTTGTTAGTGTGCCCTTCTCTGGGACTCATTTTGGGGGTTGGAGGCAGAATATGATCGTATCTATGTTCGCTAGAAATAAAATAGGATTCATTGATGGGAGTTGTCCGAGACCGGCTGAGGATACTCCTCAGTTTAAGCAATGGGATAGGTGTAATAATATGGTTATTTCTTGGTTGACTAATTCCCTATCCCCGGACATAGATAAGAGTAGGGGTATGCATGGATTGGGTTGGTTCGGTTTTTATCAAAATCAAACTAAACCAACTATATCGGTTTGGATTGGTTCAGTTTTGTCAGATTTTTTGAATTTTCGGATTTTTTTGTTACATGAATATTATTCAAATCTTACTTTGTTAAAGTTATATATAAAATTTTGATAAGTGAATATATGTTTAGTAAATATTGAAAAAATTGACAAACATATGATCTATTAAAATATTCCAATGGGAGAATTTTGTTAGTAACACATAATATTTATTTTCTTAGTCGTCTATCAATAATTTTCCGTCAATATATGCGTTCAAGGTTAACACATGAGAGGATCCCAAATATTTCTACATTTTTTAAAGAAAATTCAATATAATGTCTTAAAAATATATTAAAAAAATTATATATTTATATATCGGTTTGGTTCGGATTTTTTTACTCAATACCAAACCAAGTCAAACCAAACCTAATCGATTTTTTTAATCGGTTTGTTTGGTTTATCGATTTGATGCGATTTTTCGATTCGATTTGAACACCTCTAGTTGAGAGCGTTCAATACTTGGATAATGCTGAAAGTATTTGGGGTCAGCTTAATAGAAGATGTGGTTCAGTTAGTGGAATTAAGGTGTTTGAGATTAAGCAAGAGATATCATCTACTCATCAGGGTTCATTGTACATTGCTTCCTATTTCAACAAACTCAAGAAGTTATGGGATGAACTGAGGTTTATGTGCATTAGTCATGCCAACACTTGTGTTTGTGCTGCTAAACCTAAACTTCAGAAAGAGGAAGAGGAGAACAGATTACACCAATTCCTCATGGGTCTAAATGAGACATATGTTGGTGTTAGGATGTCACGACCCCAGTTCGCCCTCCGTGAACATGTCGTGACGGCACCTAGTCCCTATGACTAGGTAAGCCTAACAATGCGGAATAACAACATAATTGCGAAAATAAGTAAATAAAAAAAAGTTGAACACTCTAAGAGAAAGACTGTATATAAATGCCACTTGGCATATACAACTCAAAACAATATGGCAATCTACAACATCACCCCAAAACCCAGAAACTCACGGGAACCACAGGCTAATAGAATATAATACATAGCTCTAACTCCAGAATATCTATACAACTGTAAGGGAGGATAGACTTTTCACAAAACTAGAAAAAAAATATAGAGACTCATGGTCTACGGACGCGGAAGATATACCTCGAAGTTTCTGTTGTATCTCTCAACCTCGGGGATAGTGCGCCTGAGTGGAGGTACCTGGATCTGCATGAAAATATGCGCAGGAAAGGGCATGAGTACACCACGGCGGTACTCAGTAAGTGCCAAGCCTAACCTCGGTCGGGTAGTGACGAGGAAGGTCAGGGCCCTACTGAGGTCAAACAATATAATAGGAATTTACAGTATGAAACAGGCGGTAATAATGAATACAGCAGTGAAATAAGACAGGTCAAACAAGTCAATAACTAAACACAAGAACAGAATAAACCTGGAATATGTACGGCATAACAACAATGGTATCAATGAGGATCTCCCAGGATACCGTCCTATAGCCCCTTTCTTAACTGTCTGGTGGATCTCCCAGGATACCGTCCCGTAGTACATCATATGTATATCTGAAGGATCTCCCGGGATACCGTCTCGTAGTCCTTTCCTCAACTGTCTCGTGGATCTCTCGGGATACCGTCCCGTAGTCCTTTCCTCAACTGTCCCGTGGATCTCTCGGGATACCATCCCATAGTCCAAGTAAATATACAGGGGGAATCTCTCGAGATACCATCCCGTAGTCCCAAAGTAAATATGCAGGGGGATCTCCCGGAATACCGTCCCAAAGTAAATATGCAGGGGAATCTCCCGGAATACCATCTCGTAGTCCCAGAGTAAATATGCAGGGGGATCTCTCGGGATACCGTCCCGTAGTCCCAAAGTAAATATGCAGGGGGATCTCCTGGGATACCGTCCCGTAGTCCCAAAATAAGTACACAACCACAACAAGAAGACGTTCAGAATTAGAGTGCATAAAATACAAGGCAACAGGTAATTCTAGTCTAACATACTTCACGTAGTGCAATTAAGGCAATTTAAGTAAATAAGCAATTCAGGTAACTAGGCATGATTTTCTAAGCTAACATAGACTATAGTTGCACTTAGAATAGAACATGTAAGAAAGATACTCAGTCTAAATATTTAAAGTAAAAATCAGATTTTCAACAATTAGCACAAGTACACGCTCGTCACCTCACGTACAAGGTATTCAATTACCAAATATCACATCCTAAGGGGAAAGGGAGCCCACACAAAGTTAGACAAGCCACTTATCTTGAACCGGCTCAAAATAAACTTGAAACCACACGTTTGCCACGAGTATCCGACTCCAAATAGCCCAAATCTATACAATTCAATTACATATCATAAATAACATCTCATGCTACAGATTATACTGTTTAATTCAAGCTAAGGCGCAAAATTATGTAAAATGACCAAAACATCCATCGGGCCCACGACTTGGAATCGGGTAAAAGTTATATTTTCCGGACACCCATTCACTCACGAACTCATTTAACCAGAAACAATCGAAATCCGATGCCAAAAACCTCAAAATTTTCTAGAATTTCGGAATTGGGAAATTCTCATCCCTTCTTATGGTTTTCCCCCCATTTTTGATAATTAAACTAAAGAAAACAACGGGAATTAATAGTCTAACAATGAATTAGGATTAGGAAATGTTACCTATGATCCTCCTATTTGAAATCCACAGAAAATCGCCAATCCTAGAGCCCTCACACGTTTTTGGAATTATGAACCCCACTCTCGGATTTTTGGAATAAAATACCCAGGCAATCCGCACCTGCGGACTCGATCACTGCACCTGCGGTACCGCACCTGCAGAAAAAGCATCGCAGGTACGGAAGTCACTTAAATGCACAGGGGCCGCACCTGCTGTCGTTTGGTCGCGCCTTCAGAACCCAGGTGGCACCTGCGAACACTGGCCCAAGACTCCCCTATCGCACCTGCGATCAAGACCACCGCACCTGCGGAAAAACCTTTGCAGGTGCGAAGACACCAGAAGGTTCCTGGTTCAGCAGCAACAATTCCAAATTCTCACCCGTTAAGCATCTGAAACAACCCCGAGGCCCCCGGTACCTCAACAAAAACATCAACCAACCCTAACACCTCATTTGAACTAGGTCGAGCCTTAAAAACACGTCTCATAACATCAAAATCATCATTTGTGCAAAGATTCAAGCCTAGGAACTTAGGAAATTCTAGAATTCACATCCAACGCCGAAACACATCTAAACCTATCCGAATGACCTCAAATTTTGCACACACATCCCAAATGACATGACGGAACTACTGCAACTTCCAGATTCCATTCCGACCCTCGGAAAAAAATTCACTATCGGACCGGAAACTTCAAAAATTCAAACTTCGGCATTTCAAGCCTAAATGAGCTACGGACTTCCAAAATACCTTTCGAACACGCTCCCAACCCTGAAATCACCTAACGGGGCTAACGGAACCATCGGATTTCCATTCCGAGGTTGTCTTCATACTGCTCCGAATACGAGCAACTTTCCAACACTTAAGCTCTCATTTAGGGACTAAATGTCCCAAAACTCTCCGAAACTCAAAATCGGACGTCCCGGCAATTGAATTAAGATGAAATAGACTTGGGGAAAACATTTAACAGGGGATCGGGGCATTAATTATTAAGACGACCGACCGGGTCGTCACATAGGAGCAACTGCTCATGATGCAACCTCCACCCTCTCTCGATATTGTTTATAGTATCCTCCTCCAAGATGAAAAGCAGAGGCAAATTACTCTTAATTCTCATTTACAGGGTGACTCTGCTTTTTTTCATGTCAATCCGAATAATAAATTTGCCCCTCCTAGACAGTTTGTCTAGAAAGTCAGTTTTGATCGAACAAGTCTCCTCTTTTATGCAAGTATTGTAAGAAACCTGGACATTTGATTAATAAATGCTATAAGCTCCATGGATTTCCACCAAACTTTAAATTCACCAAAGGTAAACGAACCGCTACAAATGTTGAGGTGCAGAGTTCAACTTGTGCTTCTGAATCTGGACCAGTTTCCACTGAGAGTCCTGTTGATTCTAATTATGTGATTCCTGGTCTGTCTAAGGACCACTATGCTCATTTCCTGATATTACTTCAGCAACATCACATTTCAAAGTCTCTGCCTCAGTCTAGTCTGATGGTTTTTACTAATTTTGCGGGTATAGTTCATTCCCTTGATTGTGTAGGCATGGTGTCTTATGGTGCATGCATGCTAACTAGAGTTCATGAGTACACTTGGATAATAGATTCTGGGGCCATTAATCACATGACTTCTAAGAAATAACTTCTTTCTGATATTCAGCCTTTAGTTGTCCCATATTTGGTCACACTTTCTAACGGGTATAAAGTCAAAGTCACTAGCACTGGTTCTCTTCACTTTCTTTCTTTCACACTTCATCATGTACTTTTTGTCCCTAGTTTCCAGCACAATCTTATTTTTGGTCACAAGCTTGTTGCACAATTAGATTGTCTGGTTCTGTTTGGTAAATTTTCATGTTTTCTCATACAGGCCCCTTCAATTTAAAGAGGCTACTGGAAATTGGTAAACAGGATCATGGGCTATACAAGCTTGTGCAGCCATGTCCACAATGTAATTCCACTATTCTTGTTGTTGCTTGTAATAGTTTTCCTACTTGTTCTTCTATGTCTTCCAATTGTAAATACCATTCTCCATTGGCTGCCATTGGAACTGATAATCATTGTACATACCATTCTGATTTGAATAAAATGGATATTTTATGGCACAATAGGTTGGGGCATATCCCCTTTGTTAGAATGAAGGATATTTCATCTATTCCATGCAAATTTTCCTCCAAACAACCTTTTACTTGTTGTATATGTCCCTTGACTAGGCAACCTAGACTACCCTTTCCTGATAGCTCCATCAAAACTACTCATCCCTTCCAATTTGTCCATGTGGATACTTGGGGACCATATAGCACACCTACTTACAATAGGTGAAAATATTTTTTGACTACAGTAGATGATTTCACTAGAGCTACTTGGACTCATCTTATGGGGTCTAACAGTAATATTTTTCCTCTGATTAAAGCTTTTGTTGCCATGGCAAAACACAATTTCAAACTTGCATTCAAACTATTAGAAGTGATAATGCTCTTGAACTTGGGTCTGGTGCTTTTGTTGGACAATTCCTTGTTGATAATGGCATTGTTCACCAAACATCTTGCCCACCCATACCACAACAAAATGGGATAGTTTAAAGAAAACATAGCATTTGTTGGAAACCTCGAGAACTTTATCTCTTTCAATCCAAGTTACCTATTAAGTTTTGGGGTGATTGTGTCCTCACTGCCACTTACCTCATTAATAGATTCCCTTCCAAATTTCTTGCCAATAAAACTCCTTTTTAATTACTCTTTGGGAAACCCCTTCATATACTCACATTATTACCTTTGGTTGCTTGTATTTCTCCACAATTCCTAAGTGTCACAAGGAAAAGTTTCAACCTAGAGCTGATCCTTATGTTTTCCTGGGATATCCCTTGGCTAAGAAAGGTTATAAACTTTACAACCTAGCTAATAAACTAACCTTTATTTCAAGGGATGTAGTGTTTCATGAGGGACTTTTCCCTTTTGCCTCAGTCTCTCCTTCATCTATTACTTCTACATCATATTCTTCTCTTGTTCCTTTCTCTTCTGATGAGTTTCATTACACCTCTTCTCATGAACCTGATCATGTCTCATCCTCAACACTTGTTGTTTCTCCCTCTTCTTCTCATATTCCTTTTCTTGTTACTCACCTGCTCCTGTCCCTGAACCTGCTCCTGCTCCTGCTCCTCCTATTTCCCCTAGTCTGTTTCCAGCTCCTGTTAGGAGATCCACCAGAAATCATGTTACTCCTAGTCATCTTCAACAGTAGGTTTGTAGTCTGCCTCCTTCTCTATGTGGCTCTAGATCTTCTCCCTTTTGTTCTCAAAGTTCAGTTAGCATTACTGGCCTAGAACCCCAATCTTACCATTAGGTAGCTTCTATTCCAGCTTGGCAAGAGGCCATGAGAAAGGGATTTGAGGCTCTTGAAGCTAATGATACTTGGTCCATTGTTGAATTACCTCCTGGCAAGAAACCCATAGGTTGTAAATGATTCTATAAGATAAAATATAAGGTTGATGGGTCTATAGAAAGATATAAATCTAGGTTGGTTGTTAGGGGTGATACACAGGTGGAGGGTGTAGGTTTTAAAGAAACTTTTTCTCCAGTCATCAAATTTTCTACTGTTAAATGTCTCATTGTTGTGGCTGTGAAAAGGAATTGGTCTATGTTTCAACTTGATGTAAATAATGCATTTTTTCATGGGGACTTGGATGAGGAGGTCTACATGAAATTGTCCCTTGGTTTGTTTGCCAAGAGTGTTGCTTCATCTGGTTAGTCTTCTAATTTGGTTTGTCATCTTCAAAAATCTTTGTATGGTTTGAGACAGGCATCTAGGCAGTGGTATTCCAAGCTGTCTCATGCTTTGTGTTCTAGGGGTTATTTCCATTCTTTGAATGACTATTCCTTTTTAATCAGAAGATCAGGTAGTTCCACTGTCCTCCTTGTCGTTTATGTGGATGATATAATACTTACTGGTGATAATTTGGAAGAAATCTCTGCTTTGAAACTATTCTTGGACAATCAGTTCAAAATCAAGGATCTGGGTGTTCTTAACTACTTCCTTGGCATAGAAGTGGCATATCTTCCTTCTGGGCTATTACTACATCAAAGCAAATTTATCAGATATCTACTTCATGAATACAATTGTGATATGTTGTCTCCTGTGACTTGTCCTTTGAATTTGAAATCTAAATTGAAGGCTGTCATGGGTGATCCTCTGCCTTCTCCTGACACTTATAGAAGCTTGGTGGGGAAGTTGAACTTTTTGACTCACACAAGGTCTGACCCCTGCTTTGCTGTCCAACATCTCAGCCAGTTCCTGCAGGCCCCTTGTACTTCCCATATGAAGGTTGTTTTGCATTTACTTCGATACCTCAAGGGTACTTCTGATGTTGGGATGTTCTATGAAAATTCTCTATCTCTTTCTTTGTCTGTCTTCTGTGATAGTGACTGGGATGCTTGCCCAGACACTCGAAAATCAGTCACTGGGTTTTGCATTCTTTTGGGGGATTCTCGCATTGGTTGGAAGGCTAAGAAGCAACCAGTTGTCTCCCATTCTTCCGCCGAGGCTGAGTACCGAACTCTTAGTAAGGTGGTTGCGGAGTTGACTTGGGTTGTTCGACTTTTATCTGATTTTGGTGTTGTTGTATCTTCTGTTGTGCCAATGTTTTGTGACAACCAAGCAGCCATTCATATTGCGAAGAATCCTGTTTTTCATGAGTGGACGAAGCACATTGAATTGAATTGTCATTTCGTTCGGAATAAACTTGGTGATGGGCTAATCTCCTTGCATCATGTTCGTACCACTTCTCAGCTCGCCGACATTTTTACAAAGCCACTCACTGGCGCTATTCATCACTCTTTGTTGCTACAACCCCCAACTTGAAGGAGGTGTTGGTCAGCTTACTACGATCCATGATACAGACCCACTACCGGTTTAGCTAGGGTTATTTATTTATATTTGAGCTTTTGGGCTAAAGCCAATATAATGTGAATACAATAGAACTTAGCACAACAAATGAAATTTCCTTTCTCTCTCGTTCCTCTTTCTCTTATGAACCCTAATCATTTCTTCTTCATACTTAGCTCAATTTAGTAAATTTACAGGATAAAGCATAAGTATGAAACTTATTATAGATAGATAGTTATTACTTACTGTTTCATTGTAAGTTACTCAATCTAGCAGTGTAAGAAAAATTAATTACACTGTATACAGAAGTTAAAACTCTTATGGTATAGATAAATGAAGGAATTTAAAAAAAAATAGTATTATTTACTTGTGTATTGTGTTAAACAAACTGACACAAGGGGGCTGGTGAATTGCTATCATTCTCTAGTCTTTGGATGTAGTACCGAAAGTGACAACATTTTGGGTCAACGAAGAACGAAAAGTAAACGTAGTTGTGTAACTTAATTTCCAAGTAGTGGCTTGACGTAGACGTCCAACCAACCATAATTTCCAACCTTGGACTTGGTCTTTCTTCCTGCCAAAGGTTTTTCTCACCAATAAAATTCTCAAATTTATTAATGTATGGCGATACTTTTTTACATTTGGTTTCTCAAGAACCCGACATATAATACTAGAATATCTCAGAATCATAAAAGAAAAAGAAACTAAGTATAACTTCCATATAATATTAAAATCTTAATTTTTTTTAAAAAGCCATTTTAAATTTGCCGTAAATGGCAGAAGTCATTAATACCATGAAGAAAACAATAATTTGGTGTTGAATTCAGACAAACGAATTATCTTTCATCATAAGAGATGGAATTAAAAAAAAATTGGTGCTTTCTTATCTCATGCACAACACTCTCATCCTTATCCAATATTAACCACTTAATGGAAACAAGTATTTTCTCCTTTCCTATTCCACACGAAAAATGTATTCAGGGATTTATTCTCAAACTCTGACAGTATAATATTGAAGATCTCAGCTCAAATATGGAACACCTTCGTTTATTATTGTTTTGTTGCTTTCCTCTTTCTTTGCTTTTTTTCGTTTTCTGTTTTTTGGTACCTCAAGATCTCATTTCAAGCTTTAATTTAATGAACTTTATTACGAAGAAATACTAAATTTTGCAAACGTAAAAAAAAAAATAAGGTAGAGTAAATCAAAACAATCCAAGCCACTCCGGTTGTGAATATATATTAGTTCTAAAATTTAGCATATAACCACATAAAATGTAGATGAATAAAGTAACGTTTGCGGTATAATCCTTCATTCCTTAAAATAGCTTGAATAACCAAAATGATAAAGAGCCACAATTTTAAGAAGGAAAACGACCACCGAGGCTGTAGTGTGATGGTACAGATTTCTCTTTTTCTTTAACTGTTGGAGTTTTAACAAACATTTGTAAGCCTACCGAATCTAAATCCAGATTATCTGATACCAGATACCTAACAAAAAAAGGAAAAAGGAAAAAGGGAAAGGCAGCCGGTGCACTAAGCTCTTCTTGAGCGGAGTTCGGAAAAGCCGGACCAGAAATGTCTATGCAGAAGATTATTAATTAGTCACTGACATCCATAATCTTCAACACTTAACCTACTAGTTCCAGAATGACTATATCCTGCAGGAGAACCACTAGTCTCTTGAAAATATTCTTGCTTTTGTATTTCCTTAGTAGCAGCTTCTTGATCATGAAAGTAATGAGAACCCTCCCCTATTGAAGTTTGAAGAAAATAATCTGTTTGTGGTCCAAAACTTAAGTTAATAGGACCCCTTTGATTGTTGATTGGACAAGTGTGACAACCAGTGTATTGTTGTACAACTGCTCGAAAATTCGATATGCTGGCATTAACAAGAGTAGTAGGAGTTTTCTTGGAAGCTCTTGATCTCCTTCTCACTGCTGGTTTTGATATACTACTAGTTTTAGGGCTCAACTGATGATCACCATCACCACTTCCACAAGAATTTTCACTAGTTATTGTAACATGATGACTTGGATAGGTAGTAGTGTTCATGATTGTAGGATTGTCATAAGTAGAGGGGGTATTTACTAGCTCAAAATGATCTGTTTCTTGGTAATATGGCATTTGGATATCCATATTCCATTGAGTAGGAGAAGTTGGGATACTAGTGTTGTTATTCATGTTGTTTGTGGGGTTTATGGTTAGGTGGATATATATATATAACCTCTCTCTATATATATAATATATAGCGCGAGCCTCTCAGTGTTTTAATTTCTTCACTAGCTGGCTAGTTTGTCATAGAATTATATATGATTCTTATACAAGACTTATTAGTCAAAGTAAGACATTTTTGTCTTGATGTTTCCTTTTCAACTATAAGACAATATTGACTTTTGACCATTCAAATGTTGTGGTAAGACAAGTAAATCTCTTTTCATCAATTACTGATTTTTTACTTAATTTCTTTTGCTAGTAGTATATACTGTTTTCTCTGCTATCTTGTGTATAGATCGAGGCCTAAGGGATATGTTGTTTCTTGGAAATAACATGCATGCTACATGACAAATAATTCTTGGAAAGGAAGATGAATCATATCTAAGAATATCTACTACTCTATTAATTTAAGTTCTAGTGCACATGTCATGTGAGGAAATAGAATGCTTTTTCAAAGCTAGAAAGATTAATAGGAAAATCAAATACTACTCCTCTTGTTTTGAAAAGAATGAAGAGGTTCATAGCACGAGGGCCAAATTTATCTTTCTAATTTTAATCTCAATTTGTTAAAGTTTTTAAAATAAAATATAGATAATATAAAAGCAATTAAGTGAGATTTTCCGATCCTATCAAGAATATTTGGGTAGTAGTACTACACTATTTATTTTGTTGCATCCTTTAATTTCTAGTTATTTCTTATATTTTAATTTATGTGAACCTATATTCTTTTTACTCTGTTTCAAGAATCTCTTCCTAAATATTAAAATAATTTAGTTTAAACTTTTCATTTTAATTTTAAATGACGATTATATATAGCCACACAAATGTATTGTTGGGTTTTTAAGCTATTAATGTTTAAAATAGAGTGAATGGAAAATTGATGAAAAAATAAAATATTTGAGTTTCTTTCATTGATTGTCCCATATGGGAAGAGGAAAAGGTTTTTGATGGGTATATAAACAATTGCTCTTCTTCTAGCTCATAAAGAGTTGAGAAGAAGGCAAGACTCGCTCAGTCATCGTTGTTGTCGCTCGGCTTCAGCTTCGGCTTCGGTCAAATGATCGATTGATTAATTTTTGGACCAAATTTATTTGTTAATAGTAAATATTAACATAAATGTTATTAAATATTTATTTTAATAACAAAATATTAATATTAAAATAAATATTAATATTAAATCCAATTCAGTTATCCAATTTTTAGTTTTCTGTTATCCCTCTTTATTGTTGAGTAAATTTATGCTATGGCCGTTTTGATAAAACAGTCATTCTGAAGAGTTGCCCCTCTTCAGATTTCATCCCAACTTTGGCTATAAATACAAGTCCATTCTCTCAGATTTTCCATACGAATTTCTGATTTCTCCTCCTTTCTTCTACATATTTTTAATTTCAAAGAAAGAAACAGTAAGTGTGATTTGCTACCGAACTTTTTGTTTGCTGAAACACTGGGGTTTGAAGTACCACTACACCAGTCTGTAATTCGTTCTATCCTGGGAGGATATAATCCATAACCTTAGGTACTAGGAGGGGATTAAATTCTTTAAGGAAACACTGTGAATTCAGTGGGCTCGAATTGGTTTTTATTTCGTTTACATTTCTGTTTGAATATTATTTTATTATATCCAAAATTATTTTACAAATACAGTATACTAACAAGCTTAAGGAATTTAATATATTTCTATATTTGTGTTATACTCACAGTTTCTAGAGAGTAAAACCTTTGTGGTTTCTACTCTATTGGAGATTAAAATCTACATGATTTTAATGTTTGTGTCATTCTTTTACCGAAATGACGAATGACAACGAAAACCAAGTTGTTCCGATGGTAACTGCCAATGCCTCAACGAGCCGAACAACACCGGCAGCATTGGCACTGGTGGAGAAACCCAAAAAAAATTTCGGGATTGATTTCAAGCGCTGGTAGCAAAAGATGTTCTTCTACTTGACTACTCTAAGTCTCCAGAAGTTCATCAAGGAAGATGTTCATGTGTTGTCCAATGAAACTCCAGAGAATGAACACTTTCTCGTGATTGAGGCGTGGAAGCACTCTGATTTTCTGTGCAAGAATTATATTCTTAGCGGACTGGAGTACACTTTGTATAACGTCTACAGTAGCGTGGAGACGTCAAAAGAACTGTGGATTGCGCTTGAAAAAAATACAGAACTGAAGATGTCGAGTTGAAGAAGTTTGTTGCCGCAAAATTTTTGGACTACAAAATGGTCGATAACAAGTTTATTATTACCCAAGTCCAGGAATTGCAAGTGATTATTCACGATCTCCTTACTGAAGGTATAAGTAGAATTAATATTAATGTTGGTAGTATTAATTTTATTATGTTTACTAACAAAATTTTCATTGAAGGTCTTGTCATCAATGAAGCATTCCAAGTAACAGCGATGATTGAGAAGTAGCCTCCGTTGTGGAAGGACTTCAAAAATTATTTGAAACACAAACGCAAGGAGATGTCCCTTAAAGATCTCATTGTTGGATTGAGAATCGAAGAGGACAATAAAGCTGCTGATAAGAGAGGTCGTGGAAACTCAACAATAATGGGAGCAAATATTGTTGAAGATAACAAAGAGAGGAAGAAGGCTTCTAGACCAAAAAATAACCCAAGCAAGAAGCGGTTTAGTGGAAATTACTATAACTGTGGAAAAGTTGGACACAAATCTACGGAGTGTCGTGCTCCGAAGAAAGACAAGAAGAAGGGTCAAGCAGAGTAGTGGATTGATTCTGGAGCCACTCGTCATGTTTGTGCTGTTAGAGAAGCTTTTGCTACTTATGCTCCTGTTGGACCTGAAGAGACACTTTCTATGGGATGTGGCGAAGGCCAAGATTAAAGGATGTGGGAAGATATTTCAAAAAATGACTTCCGGCAAAGTGGTGACTTTGAACACGTCATTCATGTTCCTAAGATTAGGAAGAATTTAGTCTCTGCTGGACTTCTTGTTAAGAATGGTTTTTAATGTGTATTTGTATCCGATTAGGTTGTAATAAGTAAGAACGAGATGTTTGTAGGAAAAGGTTACCTCACCGAGGGCCTTTTCAAGCTGAATGTAATGGTTGTTGAAAATAATAATAAAATTTCATCTTCGTCTTACTTACTTGAGTCAAATGAATTATGGCATATACGTTTGGGTCATGTCAATTATAAGAACCTACGGAAAATGATTAACTTGGAAGTATTGCTTATGTTTGAATGCAACAAATCAAAATGTCAAATATGTGTGAAATCTAAGTATGTTAAACATCCTTATAAGCCAGTTGAAAGGAATTCAAATCCTTTAGACTTAATTCACACAGATATTTGTGACATGAAGTCAATACCATCTCGCGGTGTAAAGAAGTATTTCATAAATTTTATTGATGATAGTACTCGATATTGCTATGTTTACTTACTTAATAGTAAAGATGAAGCAATAGACGCATTCAAGCAATACAAAAATGAAGTTGAAACACAACTTAACAAGAAAATAAAAATGATAAGACGTGATAGGAGTGGTGAATATGAATCTCCTTTTGAAGAAACATGTTTAGAATATGGAATTATTCATCAAAAAACGGCCCCTTACACGCCCAAATCCAATGGGATTGTGGAAAGAAAGAATCGTTCATTAAAGGAGATGATGAGCGCATTGTTGATAAGTTCTGGTTTGCCACAGAACTTGTGGGGGGGAAGCCGTTCTTACGGCTAACCGAATACTAAATCGAGTGCCCCATAGCAAAACACAATCCATTCCATATGAAAAATGGAAAGGAAGGAAGTCCCACTTGAATTATTTTAAAGTGTGGGGGTGTTTGGCAAAAGTGCAAGTTCCTAAACCCAAAAGGGTAAAATAGGACCGAAAACTGCTGATTGTGTTTTCATAGGATATGCTACCAATAGTAAGGCATATCGATTTCTGGTTCATAAATCAGAAAATCCCGACATTCATAATAATATGATTATAGAATCAGATAATGCTGAGTTCTTTGAAAATATATATCCATATAAAAAGAAATGTGAGTCGATTGGTGAAGGATCTAAATGACCTCGGGAAGAAAAAAAATAAAGTACATTTAATCAGGAGGATCCAAGACGTAGTAAACGTCAAAGAACGTCTACTTCATTTGGACCAGATTTTGTGACTTTATTATTGGAGAATGAGCCTCAAACAATCAAAGAAGCTATGTCTTCTTCGGAATCATTGTTTTAGAAAGAGGCAGTCAATAGTGAAATAGAATCCATATTGAACAACCATACATGGGAATTGGTTGATCTTCCTCCTGGAAATAAACCATTGGGTTCTAAATGGATCTTTAAGAGGAAAATGAAAGATGATGGAACTATTGACACATATAAGACAAGACTTGTGGTCAAAGTGTATAGACAACGAGAAGGTCTTGACTATTTCGGTACATACTCTCCAGTTACAATAATTATGTCCATACGAATGTTAGTAGCATTAGCTGCAGTTTATGGTCTTGAAATTCATCAAATGAATGTTAAGACGACCTTCTTAAATGGAGAGTTAGAGGGAGAAATATACATGGAACAACCTGAAGGATTTGTGGTTCCAGGTAAAGAAAAGAAGGTATGTAGACTTATTAAGTCCCTTTACGGATTAAAACAAGCACCCAAACAATGGCATGCGAAATTTGACCAAACAATATTGTAAAATGGTTTTAAATAAATGAATGTGATAAATGTGTGTACACTAAAAATGTTCTAAATCACATAGTCATTGTTTGCTTATATGTGGATGATATGTTGATAATGAGTAATGATATTGCCAACATAAATGCGTCTAAGTATATGCTAACTGCAAGTTTGATATGAATGACTTGGAAGTTGCTGATTTAATTCTGGGAATTAAGATCCATAAGACTTGTCAAGGTCTGGCATTGCCACAATCTCATTATATTAAGACAGTACTTGAAAAATTCAAGCACTTGGGCTTTAAAGTTGCAAAGACTCCAATTGACGTGAGTCTTGCATTAGCAAAGAACAAAGGCCAAAGCATATCACAATTGGATTATGCTCGTGTGTTGGGATGCTTAATGTACATCATGAATTGTATATGACCGGATATAACTTGTGTAATAAGTAAATTGAGTCGATATACGAGCAATCCAGGTCAATCTCATTGGATGGAAATGAAACGAGTTTTGGGATATTTAGTACATACCCAGGACTTTGCTTTGCACTACAGTAAATATCCTGCGGTCATTGAGGGATACTGTGATGCAAATGGGATCACCGGATCAACTGATTCCAAGTCCACAAGCGGATATGTATTCACTATTGGTGGAGGAGCGGTATCTTGGAAGTTGTCCAAACAAACTTGTATTGCCCGCTCTACAATGGAGGCTGAGTTCATAGCCTTAGTTAAAGTCGGTGAAGAAGCTGAATGGCTCCGGAATTTCATGGAAGACATTCCATTTTGGCCCAAACCGTTGGCACCAATATGCATACATTGAGATAGTCAAGCGACAATTGGAAAGGCTGGGAGCGTTATGTATAACGGTAAATCTCGTCATATACGACGAAGGCATAAAACCGTTAGGCAATTACTCTCTAGAGGAATTATCACGATTGACTATGTAAAGTCAAGTGATAATATGTCAGATCCACTTACAAAAGACCTAACTAGAGAGGTAGTTGAGAAATCATCAAGGGGAATGAGACTATGGCCGAGAACAAGTCATACTGGAGATCCGAAGATCTAGGTTCAAGGAGATCAAACAAAGTCATTAATGACGGTTCAACATTGTCAACTAAACTTTTGATCCATTCTCGTGATGAGACAACGATCAGTACCAAGGATAAAGCATTAAGGATTTTTAATGATTTCTAAATTTGATACGGGGTATATCAAATAGTGTATCTACGGGATGACACGATTAGGAATCACTTATGTAAGTGTGAAGTGTTAGCCGCTTCAAGGAGAATTTTGCAAGGCCAGTTCTCTATGAACTTATGAAACCAGACAGTGTTCATGGCTGAAACGAACACAACAATAAGAACTAAAGAAGGTTAAGGGTTGGTTGTGTGACTTATGGTTGTCTACGTATACACCAAAGTTCGACGGTTCAAAGATATCAAATTTACCGATTGATCGAGTATATCCGACATAAGTTCACTATGAAAAGATCAAAGGGAAACCCGCTTATCCAGATGCAACTAATCCTTGCTTGAGAATCACACAATTTTTCATGCGTACTTCCGTAATATAGCCATTCCCCATTCATGTGGGGGGTTGTTGGGTTTTTAAGCTATTAATGCCTAAAACAGGGTGAATGGGAAATAGAGGGAAAAATGAAATATTTGAGTTTCCCTCCCTGATTGTCCCATATGGGAAGAGGAAAATGTTATTGATGGGTATATAAACAATTGCTCTTCTTCTAACTCATAAAGAGTTGAGAAGAAGGCAAGCCTCGCGCCGTCGTCGCTCGCTCGCTCGGATCGGCTCGGCTTCGGCTTCGGATTTGGATTCGAAACAAAATATTAATATTAAAACAAATAATAATATTAAATCCAATTCAGTTATCCAATTTTCAGTTTTCTGTTTTGTGTAACAGAAATTAACTACCCTCTTCAATTTTCCCTCTTTATTGTTGAGTAAATAGCCATTGATGTTTTGGCATTTATGCTATGGCTGTTTTGCAAAAACAGTCATTCTGAAGAGTTGCACCTCTTCAGGTTTCAGCCCAACTTTGGCTATAAATACAAGTCCATCCTATCAGATTTTCCATACGAATTTCTGATTTGTCCTCCTTTCTTCTGCATATTTTTAACTTCAAAGAAAGCAACAGTAAGTGTGATTTGCTACCGAACATTGTGTTCGCTGAACACTGGAGTTTGAAGTATCACTACACCAGTATGTAATTCATTCTATCCTGGGAGAAAATAATCCATAACTTTGGGTACTAGGAGGGGATTAAATTCCTTAAGAAAACACTGTGAATTCAGTGGGCTCGAATTGGTTTTTATTTCGTTTACAATTTTGTTTGAATATTATTTTTTTATCTTCAGAATTATTTTACAAATACAATATACTAACATGTACGTTATAGTAAGTTTAAGACCACAAGTTTTAAAAGTCTTATAATCACACAAATATTCTGATATTTTTAAGACTAAAATTTAAAAAAAATTCATTCTTTCTTAAATTACGTACCAATTAAATAGGTTCACAGCTTAAATTGAAATGGATGAAATACTATGTATGCATGAATAAATGGGTGTTCTTGTCTTCTTCCAGCCGTATATATGTTGAATACAAAATCCATAAGTACTGTTATACTCATGACCTCCAAGATTCTAGTTTCGACTTGAGTTTCCACCTCTTTTAACAGCCACAAAAACATAATAGTATAGCAGACATTGTTATGCTAATTGACCTTGGTATACTTTGAAAGGTCATGCAAATTCCTTTTTCTTTTCCAATCACGATTTCTCAATTATTCTTTGGCTTTTATATAATTTAATATCTTTTTGAGTAATATTTTTTATGTAGTTGCTATCTTATTAGTTGTAGAAAACAGAATTCTTTACTGTTTGAACTTATTATTAAAAATTCGATATACTTCCTACACCTAGCACAGTAGATATTGTTATGGTAGCTAACATTTTTTTGTCCTTTTTATAATTTTGGTAATTCAAAAAAAAAAAAATTGTCACCCTTTTATCTACACTTTCACTATATTAAAGGAAAGAGGGTATTTTCTTTATTTCACTTTATGTTTTTCTTTTTGTGCTAAGGGGCAGCGACTATTAAAATTTTGGTTTAATCATTTGATGTGTCAAGAATTTACTGGTCCGACTAATTTAGATTTGCTTTGTGTATGAATCATTGATGAGAGAATCGCTTTTTATCAAAGATTTTTTTATTTTTATAGCTCGAATTAAATCCACTAGTTAAGATTCGAAAATCTTGTTCATTCCACCGCACTCTCTCGTGGTTGGCAATAACTCTTTAATACGAGAAAGGTGATGAATTGTAAAATGAGTTTAGGACAAAATCTTATGTTAGTTCTGCTAAGTTACATTGGCTCATGCCTGCTAATCTCCATTGATAAGTATCAAAACATTTTTTGTCCAAGTGATGTACAAAAGCTAAACAAAAGTCACTAGCACGTGTTTATTAGCTTCTCTGATTGGAGGAAGTTACCATTTACCATTTACCATTAATCTTAAATGTTAATCAGACTAGGCAACTGAAGACTAAATGACTAATTCCAAATTTGAACCTGCGAAAATATGTTTGATCGCTTCAACTTTACTTTTTTCCTTGAAAACGATCATATTTTATGTCATTTAGGGTGTGTTTCGTATGAAATTCCAATTTTTCCCTGGCTTAAAACTATTTTCTTCATGAACTTATCTTTTTTTCAATTAGAGGAAAATGACTTCCCCACTAATTAAAGTAGAAATAAAAATTTTCAAAATTTTTTCTCAACCTTCCTCACCTTTTTCCCATCCCACCTCCACCCTACCCCCACCCCACCGTCGTCACCCCACCCCGCCACCCCTGCCCCCTAACATTACCACTGCCATTCCGGTCTCTAGACTCCTATCTAACATCCTCCTCCACCCTTACCTATTTTGTCTCATATAGTGTTTGCCTAAATTATATATTTTTTAAAGATATTTTTTGCTATCTAACCAAACACCTAAAATAAATAAGAAAATCACTTACTTTCGAAGGAAAATATTTTCCTTCAATCCAAACACACTCTTAGAGGAAGAACTAATTTTTACCATGGTAAAAAGAAAAAAAAATCATTTGCAGTGTTCGATTGAAAAGAACACATTTCATGACATTTAAACGAAAACTAATTTTTTTTTTTTTTGGTTCGCAAGTGTGAAAGATCTGAATAATTAATCCAAAATTTTAGAGTAATGGTGGAGTAACCTAGGATGTTTATAAGCTACTCTTTCAACCCGTATACAATGGATATAGAACATGTGATTTATTCTCTAACGCTTGACAAATACAAATAAAATACCCTAGCTGAACAAAAACGAAAAAAATAAAAGGAAAAAGTAGGTACATTCTCTGAACCTCACAACTTTTGATTAGGACTAGATCGATGGCAACATTTAAGGAAATCAAAGGGGCTAAACTGAAACTGCTTAGGGACTAAACTGTCTAGCTAATAAACTTGTTTTAAAATTAACTTCCAAAGTGTATGCACAACTCCAGAAGCACGGAGTAGCATTTTTTCACAGCAGATCGAGACCTCAAGGAAAGAGCTCAGGAAACCTGATCTTGATTGCAGCATAGTCTTGCCTCATCCTTTGGCTGAGTCTTTCATTACACCAAAATCTATGGTATACCTTGTTACTCCCGAGGCTCTATACAATTTGAGCTTGAAATCTCGGTTGTTGGAGGATGACTAAAGATATATAGTTGGAACAGTGTAGCAAGGTTTGAGGTTTGGACACATGAAAAGTGGGATGGAGAGCAACTTGAAGTGAAAGAGAGAGTTTATAAGCAACGCTCCCTACCTTCAGCATAATCTGATAGGGGCCATAATAATACTAGGCTCACAATTTTGAGTTGCCTATATGGTTGATTTTTTACGCAGACTCAATCTCCAACCTGAAATTGTCTGTTGTCACTCCTATATTTATCACCCAAATCTGTCATCCTGTGTTCGGCTCCCTCAAATGGTCTCTGACTTAAGCTCCATGTTAGTGAGGCTACCATCAACTTCATCTTCTGTGGCTTCACCTGGAAAATAGTACAAATGAATGTGAAGAGGTTCCCCATATAGAGCTTCATAAGGAGTTGAGTGAATTTTTGAGTAAAACAAGATATTGTACCACCTATAGACAATAAATTGCGTCGAGAAAATATAATCAAGAGCGAACAATATCGCAACAATAGTAGTATTGAGGAATTCTTGCTCTAGTTGATCCCCGCTATCAACATATCCAGCCTCAAGGTCCGTGTACCAATAAAAAGCATTTCCTTTTAATGAGCGGACAAACTGCTTGACGAGGTAATCTCCATAATTCCCAGCATTGTTGCATGTCTCAATGAAGTGCGCTACATGTTGCTTTGGATTGTCTTTGCCATCAAACTGTTGAAATTTTGGAGGTTGATAGCCAACAGGCATCTTCAACATATCGATCCTTGAAGTGTACGGCTTTGCCTAAAGGAGGACTTGGAAGCGACTTCATATTTGTTTTTTATAGTCCCTCCAATGATCTCCTTTAGTTGATTGATTGGAATCATCCCTACCGAAGAGACTGAAATTTCTTTAATGGATGCAACTTGCTGTGGGGGAAGATCAATCTCTTGAACTTCTGGGAGTTTTCTAGGTGCATGGGTGGATTCTTCTTCCATCAAGATTCCCACCCTATCTGTTAGCTTGTCGATTCTAGCATCTTGATTTTGCATGCACTTGGTCAAGCCAGTGATTGCTTCCGTCAAGTTTGCCAATTGCTCCTCCACAGATGAAGTGTTTGTCACCATGGCCTGCATGATTGCCGTGGATGATGGAGAGTAGCATGGATTTTCGATCAGATTGATCCTTGATTGGCTCACGCTATATGGTGTAAGTGCGGAGGATCCATCACTTGAAGCGTCATCATCTTCCTTCACAACAGAGTGCTTGGATTCGGAGAGTTCAAGCAGAGCAAGAGTTTTCTTGATCTTTTCAGCAACACCGCTTCCTTCTTCGGGTGCATTTGTGGAAGATCTTGATCCTTTTGAGAATGAAGATCCGAAAACAGGGGTAGATGCGGACGACACTTGGGGTGCTTATTCTTTTCTCCTTGTAACTGGTCCAAAGCTTCCAAAGGTAATATCGAGGATGCTTTCCACATCAGCATAGAACCTGGAATTAGCAGACTTGGCGGAAGTTGAACAGGAGTTGATTTTCTTGGAAGCCATTTCGTTGTTTTAGAACTTTGGTAATTGAAAAGTTGAGATGATAGGTAGATATTGTCCCACTAGGAGTGCAAAAATTTGTAGACAATAAATTGCATCGAGAAAATATAATCAAGACCGAAAAATATTACAACAATCGTAGTATTTTAATTTCGAATATTTGAGTGTTACAATCTCTATGAACCCTCTGATACTTCTTTTAAACAGTAAATAAAATAGCCTCTGAGCTTAATCTTAAATTTTATTTTATTTTAATCCAAGTGCTTGAAGCCTGATCTTGATCCTGACGTACGTTTAATCCAAGGGCTTGTAGCTTGTTCTTGAATCTTCGTCTTGATCTTTTAATCCTTAGAACACTTGAATGCTTGTAGCTTTTAGAGAAATCCGCAGCGTTTGATCCACGAGCTCTCTCTTGCTTCTTGTTATAACTTCTGGTGTCTTTTCTGGGTTATGAAGACCCCTATTTATAGTTGTGGAATGGAGGAATTGTGATAAGAACAACCTCTTTCCGACCAATCAAATTGAAGTGTGACAAGGCCGCATTTGATTGGCCAGAACATGTCACTTGTACATGTGGCGCGATTTCACTGTCCTTTTAATTTGACTTGGCATGCCTTGTCATTTTGACATGTGGCACGATCCTATTGGCTCTAGGAAGATGACGTCTTAGGCTTAATGAAGTGGGCTCATCACTTTATCCCAATTAAATGGGCTAGCCCAATGGATTATGACTTATTTATTTAATTTATATATATTGGACTTATATGCTAATCCAATTATATCAGCCCAATAAATTTATTTGAACTAATATATCTTAAATTTAAAATATAGTCCAAATTATTTTACGGATTTAATTTTAATAAATTTCAAATACCTAAAAATGCCCCCTACTTCAAGATTTGTCACGATATACATTTTGTTCATCAAAGACAAGGCTAGAAGTATCAACACATATAAAGATGATGGCAGAAACATGTAGACCCGAAGTCTAGGTAAAAATTATGCGGGGTACCCTATTTGGTCGCCCCCATTTAACCTATACCTGCTTTTTTAAAAACTTTTAACTTGTACCCACTTTTTAAATAACTTCATCTCCCTTCCCCTCGTTGAGCTGAAGTTCACCAGTTAAACTGAAGTTCGCCAGTTATAAAGACAAAACTTCAGCATACGGGGCTGAAGTTCCCCAGTTACAAAGACAATACTTCAGCTTTAGAGCTGAAGTTCCCAAGTTATAAAGACAATTACAAAGACAAAATTTCAGCTCTATAGCTGAAGTTTTGTCTTTGTAAACTGGGGAATTTCAGCCTATTATGCTGAAGTTTTGTCTTTATAACTGGGGAACTTCAGCCCCGCATGCTGAAGTTCCCCAGTTACAAAGACAAAACTTCAGCTCTAGAGCTGTTTTTGTCTATATAACTGGGGAACTTCAGCCCCATATACTGAGTTCCCCAGTTACAAAGACAAAACTTCAGCTCTAGAGCTAAAGTTCCCCAGTGTAACTGAAGGAACTTCATCCCCATATGCTGAAGTTTTTGTATTTATAACTGGAGAACTCCAGCCCCGTATGCTGAAGTTCCCCAGTTACAAGACAACAACTTCAGCTCTAGATCTGAAGTTCGTAAGTTGTCTACTAGAAAGCTAAAGTTTTGCGCGATTGCCTTTGCTACTTCATCCCCGCATGCTGAAGTTATGCGCAAAAGCGGGTACGGATACAATTGTTTTTACAAAGCGGGTATAAGTTAAAACGTGGCACAAAAAATGAGTACGGATGCAAAAGCCCCGAAGTCTAGGCACTTGAATTTTAACTTTGCCAATCCACTAAAATTATATGATTAGCTTTGAATTTGTATGCTTCTCTTCATTCTCACGTGGCATGTTGATAAGCCATAAAGTACCAGCAACTTTTGCTTCTTTATAAGAGATATTTGTTCTAGTATCAAATTCCACGTGGTCTAAGTTTGATGTCCAACATCCATTCTTAATCAGTTTTCTAAAGTAATTAAACTACAAACCGTCGCTAGTAGATTACAACTCGAATTGCAATTCTATTTCCACTCGAGAACGAAATTTGTGCCGCCTTATAACAGATCCCAGATCGAATGATGTTTCGTTAACGCCTCCTCTCCACAATCTATATAAACTCTTTGTGCTCGTATTTGTTGAGCATCAATTCGTAGATTTGCAAGCCATTTGAGTCTAGTTTTGCGGATTCGGAAGCATTGACGCGAAGGTAATTTCTTCTTCTTTTCTTGTTATTTCTTTTTTTTGTCTCTTTTTTCTTTTTAGAAGTAACTTCATCAAACTTCGAAGTACTTTAGAAGTTTGAGATGAATAACTTTAAAGTTCGCGGTGAAGGCCTTTAAAATTTGTGGCGAAGATCCATAAAAGTTCGCGCAATGATCCTTAAAAGCTCGTGGTCAAGATCTTTAAAAGTTCACAGCGAAGACTTTTAAAAGTTCGCGGTGAAGACTTTAAAAGTACACGATGAAGACCTTAAAAATTTGGGGCGAATCTCATAAAAGTCCGCGATGAAGACCTTTAAAAATTCGTTGTGAAGATCCTTAAAAGTTCGCGATAAAGACCTTAAAAATTTGCGGCGAAGCCCATAAAAGTTTGCACAAAGATCCTTAAAAACTCGTGGTCAAGATCCTTAAAAGTTCACAGTAACAACTTTTAAAAGCACGCGATGAAGACCTTTAAAAGTTCGTGGCGAAGACCCTTAAAAGTTCATGATGAATACCTTTAAAATTTGCGGCGGAAACCCATAAAAGTTTGTGCAAAGATCCTTAAAACCTCATAGTCAAGATCTTTAAAAGTTCACAGTGAAGACCTCTAAAAGTTCGCGGTGAAGACTTTTAAAAGCACGCGATGAATACCTTCAAAATTTGGAGGGAAGACCCACAAATGTTCGCGCGAATATCATTAAAAGCTCGTGGTCAAGATCTTTAAAAGTTTACAGTGAAGACCTTTAAAAGTTCGCGGTGAAGACCTTTAAAGGCATGTGATGAGGACCTTTAAAAATTTCATGGCGAAGACCCTTAAAAGCTCATGGTAGAAATCTTTAAAAGTATAAAGTGAGGATCTTTCAAAATTCGAGACATACACCTTTTAAAAGTTCGGGACGAAAATCTTAAAAGTTAGAATGCCTTTAAAAGTTTGAGACAAACATCTTTAAAAGTTCGCAACGAAAACCTTTAAAAATTCGAATTCCTTTAAAAGTTCGAGATGAACACCTTTAAAAGTTCGCAATAAAAACCTTTAAGAAGGTCCGACATAGACATCCCCCTCTTTTTATAAGTCTGGGGCGAAATTTTGAAGACCTTTAAAAATTCGTGACTTATGCCTTTTAGAAGTTCGGAATGAAAACCTTAAGAATCTGAATGCCTTTAAAAGTTCGAGACGAACATCTTTAAAAGTTCGCAATAAAAAATTTGAATTCCTTTAAAAGTTCGAGACGAACACCTTTAAAAGTTCGCAACGAAAACTTTTAAAAGGTCTGACACAGACATCCTCCTCTTTTTTTTTTAAGTCTGGGGCAAAAATTTTTACTTATCTAGGCTCTCTTTCAAGATCACGATTTCACTCTTCCCTTTTTAAGGGCAGTGAGCAGATATGAAGGCCAATAAACTTGAAGATTATGCGAACATGAAAATATAGTGAATCCCCAAAATTCAATGCAAATAATTTGTAGTCTCCTAAAAAAATCATCGTTTCATTGAAGACATCAATTTACCATAGCGGCTTGCACCCTTTAAATCGAATGGGATCCAAAGTTTAACAGAAGAATGGTATCTCAACTCGATTTTCAAGTGCTGATTGAATGGATTAAATTCCATCGTACTTCATTCGAACGATTATTGGGGCACTATGTATCTTTTGAACTCATGGGACTGAACTCAGTATGAAACTCTAAGTTTCCTATGTACCTCGGTGAAGAGGATCAAGTCATAACGTAGTTCAGAATGAGTATTTCTTTTTATGTCCTAACTTTTGCCTATGCCGCATATTTTGAGGTTTTCTACCTAGCGGACTTTTTTTTTAATGTCCTAACCTTTGCCTAGGTTGCCTCTTTCGAGGTTTTCAACCTAACGGACTCTTTTTTATTTTTTTACTTTTTTAGGTGGGCCGTACACAAATTAAGCTCATGCGGGCCAGGAGTGTAGGAACATGCAGTTTAGGCTCATGCGTCGAGGAGCGGAGAAACTTCAAGGATAATACTTCTTTATGAATCTTCCATTGATAGGGTCGATTCTCATGCCATCTGCATCAACCAGCTTGTAAGCCCCACTTGAATAAGCTTCTTGTACGACATATGACCTATGCCATTTTCAAGTGAACTTCCCTACAGGTTTATGGGAAGTAATAATGGGTCTTCGTATGGCAAGGACTTGATCTCCTACTTGAAAGGATCTCGGGTGGACTCTTTTATTAAAGGCGCGAGACAATCAAGCTTGATAGCATTCAAGACTCAGTTGAGCTTCCAACCTCTTCTCATCAAGAGCCTCCAACTCTACTAATCGAAGTCGAGCATTTTCTTCATCAGTGATCTCTTCTTGAATAGCCAGTCGTAATGAAGGTATTTGATGCTCAAGTGGCAAGACGGCTTCGACTCTATAAACGAGTGAATAAGGAGTTGCTTGTGTTGGCGTGCGATGAGTCGTCCTATATTCCCATAGAGCTTCTTCCATACGGCCATTCCAATCTCGTTCAGATTTGGAGACGACTTTCTTTAGCAAGTTGCATAGAGTTTTGTTGAATGCCTCAGCTAGACCATTGGCGACAGCATTGTACATCGAAGAGTTACGTTGCTTGAAGCCAATGAGATCACAAATCTTGTTCATCAACATATTATCGAACGGCTTTCCATTATCCATTATTATGTAATGAGGAATGCCAAAGCGATAGATTATGTTTACTCGGATGAAACTTGCAACATTTTCCTTCTTTACCTCCTTAAGAGCAACAACTTCAGCCCATTTTGAGAAGTAGTCAGTTGCAGCCAAGATGTATAGGTGCCCACCAGAGGACTTTGGCAGTGGTCCAACAACATCCAATCCCCAAGCGTCAAACGGCCAGGATGCAACAGTCGGGTGCAACACTTTAGGAGGTTGATGAATAAAATTCGCATGGAATTGACAAGCCTTGCATCTGCGAGCGTAGTGCAAGCAATCTTTTACCATTGTTGGCTAATAATATCCCATTATTTTTATATGGAAGTGGAGCTTTGGTCCAGACTGGTGCGACCCACATACCCCAGAATGTGTCTCTTGCAAAGCTTAGAGTGTTTCTTCTTCCCCTAAGCATCGCAAGAGTACTCCCTCGAATGACCTTCTGTATAGAGTATATTTGTAGTAAAGGAAGCGAGGTGCACGGCGACGGATTTCAGTCCTTCTCCTCGGATTTTCTAGAAGTATCCCATAGCATAAGTAGTCGATCATGGGTTGTCGCCATTCTTCTTTCTCAACTTCAGAAACAGCGACAAGATGCTTGAGTTCATTTTCTTCACCTTCAGCCTCGTTTGGCGACGGTGTATTGGTAAAAAAGAGTTTCACACGTAAGCCAGGACAACTCAGCTAGTCACGTGGACACGGGAAAACACGATAGCTGGAAATAACTCGTTGAAGAGGTACGGTACAAAGAGACACGGTTCAGTAAACCCACGAACTTATCAGCCACGGGAAGTTCAATTTGATCAAAATGGGAGAGAGGCGCGGTCAGAATGAATCTAGACAAAGCTACGGGCAGATTCACGGACCCACAATTGATTACTCGAACGTTATGTAACGGAACACCTATTTACCGTTATCCCTTGTAACGCCTCATTAATGTCATAATTAGTCATTAATGAGTAACCATAGCAGCAGTCGTACGTTATAAGAATCTCCTATATAAGGGAAGGGAATACATCTTGTAAAGGCATCTGATTCTCGAAATACACAACTTCGATCTTTTATTTCTGCAATATTGTCTATTATTCATTTTTCCATTATCTCGATTATCAGTAACCTGTATTCATCTTAAAAATAAGCTTTATTCAAAGGGTCTAATTATTTGGTTAAACAAATTGGTTCTGTTTCCGAAAACCTGATAATCTTCGTTTACTTTCCAAGTGATATCCTTTGAATTATGTCAAACCACAATGACAACAGCCAACAAAGAAGTGGAACCCCAGTTCCATCAGCTTCAAGAACCCCACGTGGTTCAAGGGAACAATCCCCAGAAAGATCCAATAACAAACATGGTAATAATGATCAAACTGTGGAACAAGATCATGTAAAGAAAATGATTGCAGAGTATGTGAGCCAAGCTTTGCAAGAATTTGCGAGAGGATTACCAGCAGCGTTGCCTACACCGCCAACTCCACCCCCCAATAACACTATCACCATGGAAAATCCTCAATCTGGGTTGGCAAACTCAGGAAAAGAAGATACTCCTAATGAATCTCTCGAAACGAGACCAGGTATATCTAATAACTCAAAATTACAAAATTTACTGTTAACCATTCAGAAACAGATGAAGGAGCAGAACGATCTGTTTCTGTATGGTTACCTAGTGCAGAAACAGATTCCTGATGTACCACCTGTTATCAAAGGCATCGATGTTGATAGATATTCTCAACAACCGTGGAAAACTAGTGCGGCACCTTGGCCTATACCCAAGAAGTTTAAAATGCCTGATGTTCCCAAATATGATGGAACAACTGACCCACGCGACCAGGTGACTGCTTTTACAACTGGGGTAAAAGGTAACGACTTAACGAAACAAGAGATTGAATCAGTCCTTGTCCAAAAAATTGGGGAAACACTTACCAAAGGGGCTCTAACCTGGTATTCTCTTCTCCCTGAAAATTCTATTGACTCTTTTGCTGAGCTTGCAGATTCATTTATAAAAGCACACTCTGGTGCACAAAAAGTTGAGAAGAGAATGGAAGACATATTCAAAATAAAACAAGGAGACACGGAACTACTCTGTGAGTTTGTAGTTAGATTTCAACGAGAAAGAATGCAGTTACCCAAGGTGCCTGATAATTGGGAATCCATGGCATTTTCAAGCAATTTAAACGATAAAAGCTCAGAAGCCACCAGGCGACTTAAGGAGAATCTAAGAGAATTCCCCGCCACAACATGGAACGATGTATATAACAGGTACAGTACTAAACTCATATTAGAAGAAGATATCATTGCTCGTTCGAGAGAAGATGATCATTCCACATCCAGACGACCTGAATCAGATAGAAGATCAGGTAAAAACAGGTACGATCCTTACTTAGGACACTCGGGACGCGATATCCACCCCAGGTTTGAAAACACTAGGTCGAACTATAGACTACAAGGAATCCTCATCTAGATCTAGAAAAGATCGAGATGAACGACCTAGAGGTAGTACTCAAATTGGGGATCATACTTTTAACGTAAGTACTACTGAACTTGTCTCAGTATTAAAGAACATGGGAGACAAGGTCAAATGGCCCAAAGAGATGCGGTCAAATCCAAGTAGAAGAAAACCAGATCACAGGTGTGAATTTCACAACGATCATGGGCATAAAACTACGGATTGCATATTTCTACGGGGAGAAGTACAAAATTTGTTAAAACAAGGCTATTTAACAGAATTGTTTAGTGATAAAGGTAAACAGGCATACATGAGGAACAGGCAGGAGCCCCCAAAGCCTCCATCTCCAAAAAAAACCGTTAACGTAATACACGAAGGTGAAGAAGTAAATGGAGTGATTTGCCAAACAACCACAAATTTCACAATTACACACGGGAAACGTGCTCGTGGAGAGGACGATATAACCTTTGATGATGCAGATAGTAGCGGATTAATGCTTCTGCATAATGATTCTCTGGTAATATCTCTACTTATTCATGACACTAACGTGAAAAGAGTGTTGATTCATCCATGTAGTTCAGTCAATATCATTTTGCTAAGAGTCGTGGAAGAAATGCTACTGGGGAATAAAGTAATCCCAAAAGCACGAGCCATATCCGGGTTTGATAACTCTATGGTTATAACAAAAGGAGAAATTGAGCTTAACACCTATGCTGAGGGGGTGATCAAAAGAGCTAGGTTCCAAGTAATCGATACTCACATGGCATATAACGTGATCATTGGAAGGCCATGGATCCACGACATGAAAGTGATACCCTCCACGTTGCATCAGGTAATTAAATTTCCCTCTGAATGGAGGATTCAATGAATTAAAGGAGATCAGCAGACCGCAAAAAATATAAATTATATGGTACACTGCAACAAGAAAATAGAAGTGGAAGAATTACGAGATAAGGAAATCTCCCAAACAGGTAACACCGCCCAAACAGACATGGAAAAAATTACTGCCCAAATAGGTACGGAAGATATTATTGCTGAAACAGGCACGAAAGAAAATACTTACGAGCAGAAGAGTAAAGTTACCCCGGAAGGTGTACTATACCACACAGATGCGGATTCCAGACCAGATGTCATTCATGAACTGGAGGAAGATGAGCATATCAAAACAACTACGGAGGAGCTCGAAGCTGTTTCGTTATCTGAACAAAAACCTGAGAAAAAGTGTATATAGGCATGAGGCTAAGAACCACTCGAAGAGGTAAGTTAATTGATTATTTAAAGGCTAATGCAGACTGTTTTGCATGGTCCCACTCAGATATGACAGGCATCCCACCGGAAGTGATGACTCATAAACTAAATGAAGATCTATCCTTCGTATATGTTAAGCAGAAGAAAAGAAAGAAAGGACCATTCAAGAACCAAGTGATCGACGAAGACGTACAGAAACTCTTGAAGATTGGTTCGATAGAGAGGTAACGTACCCTAACTGGTTGGCAAACAGCGTGGTAGTACCTAAAAAGAATGGCAAGTGGAGAGTATGTGTAGATTATACTAATTTAAACAAAGCATGCCCCAAGGATTCATTTCCATTGCCTCATATAGATCAAATGATTGATGTTACCGCAGGACATGAACTATTAAGCTTTCTAGATGCATATTCTGGTTATAATCAGATTAAAATGGATCCTTTAGACAAGGAAAAAACCTCATTTATCACGAATAGGGGAACTTATTGTTATAAAGTCATGCCTTTTGGCCTAAAAACTCTGGAGCCACCTATCAAAGGCTAGTGACCAAGATGTTCCAAGAACATCTAGGAAAAATGATGGAGGTGTACATCGATGACATGTTGGTAAAATCAACACAAGCACAAGACCATTTCCAGCACCTATCTACTACTTTTGATACTTTACGCAGGTATAATATGAATTTAATNATAAAAAGGAGGTTCAAAGATTGACAGGAAGAATAGCAGCTTTGGGGAGGTTTATTTCTAGATCTTCCGAAAAAAGTTTTAAATTCTTCTCAGTTCTCAAAAAACAAAATCAGTTCGAATGGACTGAAGAATGTCAGCAAGCCCTCAAGAACCTGAAGATTTATCTATCGAAGCCACCACTGCTTTCAACGCCAAAAGAAGGGGAAACATTGTACATCTACCTGGCTGTCTCAGAAATTGTTGTAAGTGCAGTATTGGTAAGAGAAGAAAAAGGTAAACAATCACCTATTTATTATGTAAGTAAAATTTTGCTAGATGTTGAGACTAGATATCCATATCTGAAAAAGTTAGCTTTAGCTTTAATAATGACATCTAGAAAATTACGACCCTATTTTCCATGCCACCCAATCACTGTTGTGACCTCATATCCTTTTTAAGAAATATTCTTCATAAACAAGAATTATCAAGAAGATTAGCCAAGTGGGACATAGATCTAAANATCTGAAGTAGAAAAAGAGTTACAACTCTTTAACGGTGTTAATCCAGGCTTGTGGACCTTGTTCACTGATGGTTCTTCAAATGTAAAAGGCGCTGGCTTAGGCATAGTCTTAATATCACCCACGGGTAAACAGACACGACAAGCTATAAAGTGTTATCCTATCACTAACAATGAAGCTGAGTACGAAGTTGTTATTGCAGGCTTGAACTTGCACGGGAGCTCTCAATCGAGCAAATTGTGATCAATAGCAACTCCTAACTGGTAGTAAATCAAATACAAGGGACTTACATTGCTCGAGAAACTAGAATGCAACAGTATCTTGAAAAAGCACAAGAGCTCGTGAGACAATTCAAAACATGGAAGGTAGTGCAAATACCTAGAGAGGAAAATGCGGAGGTAGATGCATTAGCTAACCTCACAGCACTCACGGAAGTAACGAACAAAGACAATACAATTGTCGTTCAACTATTTCATTCAATAATAAACCAGGACAGGAATGAGGTAACTTTCAACAACCTAACCTGGGACTGGAGAAACGAAATTCTTAATTTTTTGCAGAATAGCACAGTACCTGAAGACTAGAAAGCGACTCAAGCACTACGTCGTAAAGCTGCAAGGTACTGCCTTATTCGCAACTTACTTTATCCCAAGATGTTCGGAGGACCCCTAGCTAAATGCCTTGGGCCTAACCAAACAGAATTTGTGATGAAAGAAGTCCACGAAGGACACTGTGGAAATCACTCAGGGGCGAGATCCTTAGTGAAAACACTAATCAGAGCCGGATACTATTGGCCTAAGATGGAAGAAGAAGCCGAGAATTTCGTATCCAAATGTGACAGAAGCTAAAGGTTTGCCAATAACATGCATCGAACAGCGGAATTATTACATCCAATAATATCCGNAAATCACGAAATTCTTCGAAAGTTGGCAAATCAAGCGGATCACTTCAACGCTGTACCACCCCATGGCTAACGGTCAAGCTGAATCAACGAATAAGGTCATCATCAACAATCTAAAGAAGTGGCTAAATAAAGCCAGAGGAAACTGGCCTGATGAACTACCAGCGGTACTATGGGCATACAGAACAACCTCAAAAATAGCCATGGGAGAAATTCCGTTCGCACTTGTTTATGGCTCAGAAGCCTTAATACCTGTGGAGATTGGCGAACCAAGCATAAGGTTCTCAATAACCACGGAAGGTGAAAATGACGATGAACTAAGGATCAACCTAGACCTACTCGAACCACGGAAAGAAGCAGCATTGATACGGATGGCAGCTCAAAAACAAATCATAGAGCGTTATTACAACTGTAAAGCTCATCTCAGGTACTTTAAAATTGGGGACTTCGTCCTCAAAAAAGTATTTCAATCAACAAAAGAAGCAGGTGCAGGAAAGCTAAATCCAAACTGGGAAGGACCTTACAAAATCTGAGGGATAGCTGGGAAAGGCGCCTATGAGTTGGAAGCTATGGACGGCAGAGTTCTACCAAAAAGCTGGAACGACATCCATCTAAAGAAGTATTACTTCTAAAAAGAAAAGAATACCCCCCGTCAGGTATCACACGTTCGATTTTATTTTGAACATTTAAAAATTTTACCAACTTTTTTAGATGATAGGCACAAAGTTAACCCATCTCCAGATGATGATTTAGACCTACAAAGACGCGAGGAAATAACACAATTCCCGGTCTAGGGTTACACTTTCTGATGGACGTTTTAAAAGGGGTTAAGCAGTCATCATCTAAAAAACTATATACCTTCGAGTCCGGAATGTTTTTCCTTTACAGGAAAAGGACCACAAAGAAAGGAATAATCAAGTGCTCGAGATTTTATTCTTCAAAGCACAAACACTTGGGGCACTATACAGTATGGAAGGCTAAGACAAAGCAAAGAAGGCTATCAGAAAGTCAAAAGCTGGAGCCTAAAGACCCATCTACCCAATGAAGACAAGTGACACGAGCAGAATCGAAAGAAATCAAAAGAGCCATCCAAATACAAAGACTAATGCAAAAAGCAAAAACCTTTGAACATATTCAGGTTGCAAGGCAAAATGTCAGTCACGAGAAAGAAATGTACATCTTTATACTCATTCAAAAAACTTTTCTCGAATAAAACAGTTATGGATGAAAGATCTAAACCTTGTATTTTTTCAAGAAATTGTTATCAAATAATAATAGTTACGAATAAGAAAACATTTCCCTCGTACTTATTAGAAAGCTGTTACTAAACAGTTACGGATAAAAACCCCAATCTTTATAAAAACTGTTACTAGTGAAAAACAGTTATTTCCTTGTATTAATATCGAAAAACTATTATCTATGAAAAACAGTCACGAAATACAAGAGTACACTAAATCTGTTAAACAAAAACAGTTGCAAGCGTGAGTTTTAGACGATAACCAAACACATGTAAAATGTCATGGAAGTTCAAACAAAAAACTTTCCTTGAAAACATTCTTAAACATGTGTAAAATTCCTATCACTCTATTGCATTATCATGAAGTTGAGACGTCTTTTTCATGTCGATTATAAAGGGCCCTCTTCTATAAACTATACCGATTACAAAAAGGCACACATTTAATATGACACCATACCTATTATAAAAAAGGTACGAGTAG
>ML394309.1:14431-32786 GCA_005239525.1 Nicotiana knightiana | reverse complement strand
AAGCTTTTCAGTAGTTGCCCCAAATATGATATCATCAACATATATTTTCACAATCAGAAGATCATTTTCCTTTAGGAACAAAGTACTGTCTATCTTGCCTAGTTTGTACCCATGTTCCAGCAGGAATTTTGACAATCTCTCGTACCAAGATCTAGGCGCTTGCTTGAGACCATAGAGAGCCTTTTAAAGTTTATATACATGATCAGGTGACTCTTTGCTTTCAAAACCAGGAGGCTGTTTTACAAATACATCTTCCTTCAAATAGCCATTAAGAAAGGCACTCTTTACATCCATCTGATGAAGAGTGAATTCCATGTGTGCAGCAAATGCTATAAGAAGTCTGATTTCCTCCAATCTTGCCACAGGAGCAAAGGTCTCATCATAGTCAATTCCCTCTTCTTGGTTGTATCCTTGAACAACCAGTCTAGCCTTATTTCTTGTAACAGTTCCATCCTCATCGAGCTTGTTCCTGAAGACCCACTTGGTGCCAATTACTGATCTGTCTAGTGTCCTGGGTACCAAGTGCCATACTTGACTCCTTTAAAATTTATTCAGCTCTTCTTGCATGGCTGTTACCCAATCAGTATCTTGCAGGGCTTCAGCAATGTTCTTTGGTTCAATCAAGGATAGAAATGCATCAAACGCACACAGATTTTTCAAGGAGGATCTAGTTTTGATTCCAGATCTCAAGTCTGTTATGATGTTCTCAAGAGGGTGAGAACTCTGATATCTGTGTGGTTTGAGTACCAGTTGTTCACTTCTAGATTATTCCATGTTGTCTTGTAGTTGTGGAACAGGATCAGGGCCAGTAAATTTATGTATAATTCCCCCTGTCGAGTTGCGTGGGGTTGTTGAACCTGGTCCATCACCTGTTCCATCTGCCATAGGTGCTTCAATGTGGTCATTGCTCCTTACCAGTCCAAGCTCCTCATCTTCTGGTTCCTTAACAACCCCAATGATTTCACCTTTCTTTCCGTTTCCAAAGGAGATATTTCCTCCTTTGAGACGTTCAAGTGAAAGAAACTGTTCCATGTTCCTAGTCATATGCTTTGAGCAGCCACTATCCAAGTTCCAAATCTGGCTGCCTCCTCTCACTTGAACCTACAAAAAGAATCAGAGGTTAGTCTTAAGAACCCAAACTAGTTTGGGTCCTTTTCTATGAGAGAATGGATGAATCAAATTTTTCCTGGCCCAATTTGGCAGCCAGTTTTTCCCTTTTACAAACCTCTCATTTTTTCGACTGGCCTGCTCTTTTGCAGTACACTCATATTTGTAGTGTCCAGTCTTACCACAATGGGTGCAGATTTTATTCTCAGGAAGAGTGAGATACTTGTTTTTGGGATCCCACTTGGGCAATTGACTTCCAAAGCCAATCCCTCTCCTGTTGCTACTATGATTCTCTTGAAGCCATATCAGGGCGTCAGAGGATTTATTCCATTTACAGGTTCGATCTAATTCATGTTTGACTTTGCCAAGTTGTTCATTAAGAGTTCTTATTTGCTCGTCCTTGGCATACATCTTATCTTTTAATTTTCCTATGTTTTCTTCTAACATGACATGAGAGTGATCAACTACCTTTTTACTGGATCCTAGTCTTAACTTTAAGTTTTCATATTTTAGCTCTAGAATCTCAGTTTCGAGTGGATGAACCTGGTTCATCAAGACAGTGTTTTTCTTTTCAGATTCACTGACCCTTGTTTCCAGGTCCATGCATTTTGCTTTTAGCATTGCACACTCTTTAGATAGTTGTTCCTTCTCTTTGGTTGTTTCCTCAAAATCATCTATGAAGTCAAGTAGCAACTCAAAGAGTTTCTCCTTAGATAAAAACTTTTAGTTTTAAGTTGTGAGATACTTACCTCTGGTTCTTCATAAGTCTCCTCATCAGATTCTCCAATTTCCATGAGAGCCTGATCTTCTGCCTCACCATCATCTGATTCTTCATCTGAACTTTCCCCCCAAGCAGCAACCATAGCCTTTGTTGTGTTTGTCTTGGGTTGAACCTGTTCCTTCCTCCTGTTCCTTCTCTCATATCTTTCCTTTTTCCAATCTACTTCCCACTGAGGACAGTTTTTAATGAGATGGTCAATCTTACCACATTTATAGCATCCCTCATTATCTGACCTTTCTGGTGCCTTTGCCTTGTTGAAGTTTCCTCCCCTGGAGCTGCTCTTCTTCCTCATGAGAAAGTTTCTGAATTCTTTGGTTATCATGGCCATCTCATCCTCCTCCAGATCAGCTCCCTCAGTGATCCTTAATGCTAGACTTCTCTCCTTCTTTGGGGCATCCTTCTTCATGGTTTGCCTTCTGAGTTTATAAGCAGTAAGGTTTCCAATCAACTCTTCCAGTCTAAGGGTTGCCATATTTTTGGATTCCTGGATAGCAGTGATCTTGCTTTCCTAGGAGATAGGCAGAACCCTTGTCAAGATCTTCTCTACCTTGTCTTCTTCAAGTATGATTCTTCTAAGAGACTTGAGTTCATTTGTCAAGGTTGTGAACCTTGTGTACATTTCCTGAATTGTCTCTCCTTCTTTCATAGTGAAGTTTTCATACTGAGAGTATAGTATTGTACCTCTATACCTCTTCACTTGAGTTGTTCCTTCATGGGCTACTTGTAGAGTATCCCAGATTTCCTTGGCAGTGGTGCAGCTTTGGATTCTACTGTATTCATCTGGTCCTAATCCACACACTAGCCACTTCTTTGCTTTGGCATTCTTCTCCCATTTCTTCAGATCTTCAGTCGTGCAGTCAGCCCTAGTCTTAGGTACATCTACACCTTCAGCAGTTTTCTTCATTGTTGCAAGTGGTCCATCAGTGACTATGTCCCAGAGTTCATAGTCCTCTCCAATAAGGTGGTCCTTCATTCTATTCTTCCACCAAGAATAGTATTGGCCATTGAAGAGTGGTGGCCTTGCAGTTGATTGACCTTCCCAGTTCCCAGGTGGTGCACTCATCTTGATCTTTTCCAAGGTGTTAGCCTTTTCAAGGATAACCTGCTTTGATACCAATTGATGTTTTAGACGTCGATACTACACAGTATTATAAGTTAATTGTGCAGTACCCAATTTTCGAGTGCTATCTAATAAGAAGAACCTGGTTCTTTTTGGTGTACTACTTGCTACTATTTGCGAAATAATAAAGCAGTAAAGTAAAGACACAGATATTTTACGTGGAAAACACCTGGCTCAAAAGGTGAAACAACCACGACCTACTCCTCAGTAAGATTTGCTCAAACACTTCACTAAAAACTCTGAGCCAAACGGACTTACAAAATATCTCTTTTGTAATCCTAGGATTAACTCTAACACTATGTAGTAACTAGCCTCTAGCTAATTTCTACCAGCTTCAAGTTAACTCTAACTTGAACAAAGGTGTACCTATTAAGATTTGCTTCCAAAAATCTGAAAAGATACAATGTTAAAACTCCTACTACAACCAACTAGACTCAATGATAAACAATGGAATTGTTTCTTCTAGTTGAACTGTAGCCTTTGCACAATACTTCTGCTTGCAAATATCTGGGAATTTTGCTTTCAGAACTTGATTCAATTTAGTCTTTGTGCGTCGATTAATTTCAGCAGTAATACTTTGAGTATTTATAGAGTCAGTTGTTGAGCTTGTCTTCCAATTCCAATTCAACTCCACTTGGGTAAACCAATTCGAACCAAACTCAACTTCCTTCCTTTATTTCTGTCCTAGCTGAATTCAACTTATGTCATCTTCATCAGTTTGCAATCTTTTCATATTAGGAGACATCCTCTTAGTTCTTTGATACTCAACAATCACTGATATCTCCTATGCTTGTACGATTCTTATGCCAACTGCTCCGTTCAGGTGTGTATGCTTTGATGGACCTAGTTCAACTTGTCAATATTTGTCAATCTTCAAAATCCATGCAGTGACATGGGCCAACAAAACACAATGACGAAGCAATCAAGATAAGGCCGGAACACACTATGCATCAAATGCATAAAAGCTACTGGGGCATTGGTCAGCCCAAATGGCATAACAAGAAACTCATAGTGACCACATCTGGTCCTGAAGGTAGTCTTCAGGATATCCGGCTCCCGAATCTTCAACTGATGATAGCCAGAACGCAAGTCAATTTTGGAGAATACCCTAGAACCTTGTAACTTGTCAAATGAATCATTAATGCAAGGCAAAGGATACCTGTTCTTCACAGTGACCTTGTTCAACTGTCAATAATCAATACACATACGCATAGAACCATCCTTTTTCTTCACAAATAATACTGGAGCACCCCAAGGTGATACATTGGGTCTGATGAAACCCTTATCAAGCAACTCATGTAACTGCTCCTTCAACTCCTTCAACTCAGGAGGAGACATACGGTAAGGGGGGATAGAAATGGGCTGAGTGCCCGGCAACAAATCAATGCCGAAATCAATATCTCTCTCGGACGGCATACCACATACCCGGAAGATCAGCTGGGAATACATCAGGAAAGTCCCTCACTACTGGGACTGACTCAACTGGAGGGGTATCAACACTGACATCTCCTACATAGGCCAAGTACGCATCACACCCCTTCTCAACCATCTGCTGAGCCTTAAGAAATGAAATGACCCTGTAGGGAGTATACTCTAAGGTACCTCACCACTCTAATCTCGGCAAGCCTGGCATAACCACCGTCACGGTCTTAGCGTGACAATCAAGAACAGCATAATGGGGCGACAACCAGTTCATGCCCAAGATAACATCAAAATATACCATGCTGAGTAATAATAAATTGGCACTGGTCTCAAAACCACTAAGAGAAATAAAACACGACCGATATACGTGGTTCATAACTAGAGAGTCTCACATAGGAGTATATACATAAAAATGGGAACTCAAAGAATCCCGAGATATCCTCAGATGTGGAGCAAAATAAGAAGACACATATGAATACGTAGAGCCTGGATCAAATAATACTGATGCATCCCTATGGCAGACAGGGACAATACATGTGATGACTGAGTCTAAAGCAACAGCCTCGGAATGAGCTGGAAGGGCATAGTACCTGGCCTGGCCTCCCCCTCTAGGGCGACCTCTACCTCCCCGACTCCCACCTCGAGCTGACTGAGGAGGTGGAGTGGCAGCTGGGGCTGGAAAAATAGCCAAAGGACCAGACGGAGCACGTGGAGGCTGATAAAAATGTGGAGGTGCACCCCTCCTGGCCTTGGGGAAATCTCTAATCATGTGACGAGTGTCACCACACTCAAAGAAACCCCTCGGAGGACGCTGCGGCTGAGACTGAATATGAGCTGGCCTGCTGGGCTGGCCGGAAATAGCACCTTGAACTGGAGGCAAACTGGATATTGGCGGTGCATAATAGAACTCCGGAGGTCTAGGAGGAGCTGGAATACCGCTGGCTGCTGGAATGGCTGAATGAATAGGCGACCCACAAATCCCCTACCTCAACATGCTGCCTGTGCACAAGCTCCTGAAAAATGGCCAGTCTCTCGAGACCTCTCGGCCTCTCTCTCCTCTCTGTACCGGGTGAACATGCCCTCTACTCTCCTGTCAAATACTCACTTCCTGCTGGTAAGTGATATCCATCTCCAACTATCTGCCCATAATGGTCCGGATACTAGGATGGAGTCCCTCAATGAAGCGGCAAACTCACTCTCCGACTATGGCAACCAAGGCTGGTGCATGCCGAGCTAACTCACTGAAATGGACTGCATACTCCAACACAGTCATAGTACCATGGCGCAACTGTTCAAACTCCACACACCAAGTATCCCTGAGGCTTTGAGGGACATACTCTCGCAAAAACATCTCTGAAAACTGAGTCCAAGTGAGTGAGGCTGCCTCGTCCGGACTACTCATCTCATAGGCCCGCTACCACTAATATGCCACTCCCCTCAGCTGGAAAGCGGTGAAAGAAACCCCACTGATCTCCACAATGCCCATAGTGCGGATAATACAATGACACTCCACAAGAAATCCCAGAGCGTCGTCTGAAGCTAGTCCGCTAAAAGTAGGTGGGTGGTACTTCTTGTTCCTCTCAAGTTAGAGCTGCTCGGCCTCAGAAGTAGCTACCCTAGCATCATGCTGAACTGGAGCAGCCGGGGGCATAGGAAAATACTCAGGGACCTGCCCATCATGGACCCTCTGCTCAGCAGTACGGGCTGCGGGAGTCTGTGCCCCTCTCCCGGCCTGGGATGTAGCGGGAGCTATCGGGAGTAGTCCAGCCTGAGCTAAAGTACTGAGCATGCTCATAAACTGAGCTAAAGTCTCCTGTAAGGCTGAAGCAGCAATAGGACCTCCTGTGTCGGCTCTTCAGCTGGGGCTGCTATAGGCTCCTCTATCGCTGCTCTCGCCGGTGCTCGGGCTGCACCACGTGGTCGTCCTCTACCCCGACCCCGGCCTCTGGTGGCTCTGACAGGGGGCTCGGGTGCTTGGTCATCGTTCCTCCTAGTACGGGTCCTCACCATCTGTGGGAAAGAATATAATAGAATTTTCGAATTTTTGATGTCAATAACTCGCATGACAAGGAAATCAAATAAATATGATTGTTCTTAACAGTTACATAGCCTCCTGAAGATAGATACGGACGTCTCCGCACCGATCCGCGAGACTCTAATAAACCGGCTTGTGACTTGTGACTCCTATAAACCTAGACGCTCTGATACCAACTTGTGACGACCCGATTTACCCTCCGAAAGGCATTGTGACGGCACCTAGTCTCTACGACTAGGTAAGCTTAATTGCGGAAAAAAAGATATTAAATAGCAACAATAAAATAAAGACAGAATAAAGTAAATCTACAAATGAAACATCGCCACTTGGCGCGTAAAAAATACAACTTCCCAAAAATCCGAAATATCACTTTAGTCATAAGATCTATCTCAAAGTTCTCTATACAACGTAAAGAATTGCATGAAAAGTCTATCTAAGTCTGGAGTGGAAGGCGACTCGAAGGACTCTGCGGACGCGGTAGAATTACCTTTCGGTCTCCTGGAAGCTGCTGCTCGGACCCCTAGCCACGAAACAAAGTACTGGTACCTGGATCTGTACATGGAAAACATGCACAGGAAAGGGCATGAGTACACCACAAATTGGTACCCAGTAAGTACCAAGCCTAACTCCAATCGGGTAGTGACGAGGTCAGGTTAAGGCTCTACTGGATTTTTATAGTAAAAACAGTTTAGAATTGAACAGAGAGATATAATAAGCTAAGGAAAAATAGTAGAAACAATGAGCTAAAAGAAAATAGCAACAGAGAGCCCTCGGCTCAGCACGTCGTATCTCAAAGTAACAAGTATGCAATGCAGTACAGGGGGAAAGCACCCGGAATCTCGTCCGTAGTCCCAATTTAAATATGCAATGCAGTACAGGGGGAAAGCTCCCAGAATCTCGTCCGTAGTCCCAATTTAAATATTCAATGCAGTACAGGAGAAAAGCTCCCGGAATCTCGTACGTAGTCCTAATTTAAATATGCAATGCAGCACAAATACTGAATACTATTTATTTAAACAGTTCAGGAAAAATCAAGGGAAAAAATATGGATAAAACTACCTAAACATGGTGCACATAGTAACAACTAGGGGAAGTTCAAGTAAAAAGGTAGACATGCTACTTTCTAATTTAAACTACATAGTCAATATATGAGACAGTGAAATAGGAATGAAATGATTTATCTCATGGAGGGAAAAATGGAGTTTTAGCAACAATGGCATGTGTACATACTCGTCACTTCACATACACGGTGCCCAAACAACATAAAACAGTATTAAAATAGCCTAAGGGGAAGTCCCCAACATAGAGTTAAGCAAGCAACTTACCTCGACTGCACTACTCAACTTAATACCACGCTTTTGCCACGAGTATCCGACTCCGAATGACCCAAATCTATTCAATTAAATTGCATAATGTAAATATCACTTTAAGGAATCAGAATAGCTAATAAGTTCGAAGCCAATACGCGAAATTAGGAAAATTTCCCAAAACGCCCCCCGGGCCCAAGTCTCGGAATCGGGTGAAAGTTACAAATTTATAACACTCATTCACTCACGAACTCACTCGAACAAGAATCATCAAAAATCGACATCAAAATCTCATTAAATTCTCAGATTTCTATTTGGGGAGTCTTCTTCCCATCTTCATGATTTTTCACCCAAATTCATTGATTGCATGGAAGAAATTGCTATAGAGTAATGATGTACAAGTGAAATAAGGTTAGCAATTGTTACCTATGAATCTTCTCCTCAAAACCCACTCAAAATCCGTACTCTCGAGCTCCAAATCATTTTTAGAAGATATGAATTTCAAGCCCTCGAATTTGGTATAAACTGCCTGGTGATACCGTACCTGCGCCCCCTTGGACCACACCTGCGGAAAATGCATCGCAGGTGCAAAAAATCCTTAAGTGGGCTGGAATCGCACCTGCGGTGACTGGGCTGCATCTGCGGTTCTCTTGCCACACCTGCGAGCCTGGCTGACCCAGGCCAAATCCGCATCCGCGATGGCCCCCTCCGCACCTGCGGCTCCCCTTCCGCAGGTGTGAAACACCAGCACCAGCAATGCTTCAGCTGGTTTTAAGTTCAAAACTCATCCCGTTGAACACCCGAACATTCTATGAGGCACCCGGGACCTCAACTAAACTTGCTAACCAGTCCTCATACCTTATCCAAACTTAGTCGAGCCTTCAAAACACATCAGATAACTTCAGAATCACCAATTATGCATGGATTCAAGCCTAAGAACTTATGAAATTTCCAAAATCTACAACTAATGCCGAAACACGTCAAAACTAGTCCGAATGACCTCAAATTTTACACACAGGTCATAAATCACACAACGGACAGCCACTCTCAGAATTCCATTCCGAGCCCGATATCAAAATTTCTCCTATCGACCGAAATCGCCAAAATTCTAACTTTCGCCAATTCTAGCCTAAATCTACTACAGACCTCAAAAACACATTTCGGACACGCTCCTAACTCCAAAATCACCCAACGGAGCTAACGGAGTTGACGGAATCCCATTTCAGACCCGTCTTCTCGCAGTTCCAACTACAGTCCGATTTCTAAAACTTAAACTCATATGCAGGGACTTTGTGTCCAAAAACTCTCCGAATTTCACGACTAATCATTTCGGCAAATCCCATAAGCAGATATAGACATGGGGAAAGCAGTTATTAGGGGATCGGGTCGCTAACTCTCAAAACAACATACCGGGTCATTACAGCTAAAGGGTGGGGTAAAGGGTAGATATGGATATGATGACCAGTGCGCTAATGCCACGTGTAGCCCCTCACTGAGGAGTGGTTACCGGGCATTGCATTGATGTGATCCTATAGGATAAACAACTTAGGACTCCCCTATCCCCTACATATGTGTGCTTAGACTGCGAATAATTTCAAAACCATTACTTGTTTCCATGTGTATACTTTGGCTGCTTATTTGCTACTTGCTTAAATTCACAAAGTTTGTTTGGCCGGGAATCACAGTTGTGGACTTTGAGGGGTGCCTAACACCTTCCCCTTGGAGTAATTTCAAGCCCTTACCCAATCTCTGGTTATTCAATTAGTGTTATTATAATCCTTAATAGGTGTCCTAACGCACCTTAATTCGTTAGGTGGCGACTCTTCAAGTCCTTAACATCCCTTTTCCTAAAATGAAATGAGTTGTCCCAACAACGTCAAGAACCCTGACCGATTTTAAAGGAGAGGAAAAAGGGGGGCGCGACAGGTGATTCAAGCATATTGATTGAGCTAAGTTACTTGAGCTCTATTATCCTTAGCTATGGTGTTTTCCCGTTGATTTCTCACCTAATTAATAGGGTTTTTGAAGTGAATAAGGGGTTAGGGCTTGGGATTTTGGAGAGTGTAATTTGGGACTTGAGGAACCAAATGATATCGAATTTTGATAATTTTTGTATGGTTAGACTCATGGTTGAATGGGCTTTTGGATTTTGTGACTTATCGGATTTCGAGATGTGGGCCCAGGGCCCGGGGCCCGGGTTTGAGTGAATTTCGTATTTTTGATTTAATTCAATAGTTTACTTGTGGGATTGATCCCTTAGGCCTTTATTGATTGTGTTGTATTTATTGTGGCTAGATTCGGGACATTTGGAGGTCGAATCGAGAGGTAAGGGCATTGCGAAGTAGGAATTTGCTCGGATTGAGGTAAGTGTTGACATCCAATTTTGTCCCTCTTTTCTTCCAATTAATTTTCTTGAGCTTCTAAGTTATTAATACATCAAATACTTTATGTTTCAACACTATTTTTCATTTACTACTACTATCATTGGAATTAGTACTAGTATTATTATATATATTATTATGACTACTGCTAACTACTATTATAATCGTATTTATTATTATCATTATCACTATTTATTAGAATTGCTAGAATTATCATTAAAATTACATTTATCATTGACAACTACTATATTTTATCACCACATTTTTATTTAAACAAGTTTGTCGTTACTTTACTTTTAAATTCTATAATTATTAAATGTAAGATAATATTTTATTAGTATTTATATCATTAGAAAAACTTTGTAATATATTAGAAGCCCAAAGAAATTACGAGGAAGAAATTCCAATCAAAACAATTACTCCATTTTATAAAGCTTCAGTTCTTTAGCCAACTGAGTATAGCCCAAAACTATACTAAATTATCCCAAAAAATATTAGCCCATGTCTCAAATTCTTTTCTAGATTCTTCCACCAAAATATATCTCTTTTGTATTTCAAAGATTCTATTTAATTATAATGAATTTTCTCTTCAAATTCCAACACCAAACTTTGACCCTTATCCCCACCCGTCTCTCTTTCCTTTCCTCTTTTCCATACCATTTTGATCAAAATTTCCTCACTTTTGTTGATTGATAATTTTTTAACCAAATTGATGCAAAATCCTTCCGACCTTACTGATTCAATTGAAAGCAAAACGCCAAAATCTCTTTCACTGGTCAAAAGGTTTCAGTTCATTTTGAAACAAATCTTGCTATATTTCAAATTCAAGGAAGACAAGAGCTGTTTGGTTGCAGCCTTGAAGAGTACGTACACTGGATGGTGATTCTCTTCAGAATGGGTATCTTTTGACCGTTTGATTTTTGAAATCCCGCCCAATATTTAAACCCTAATCTTCCCCTATAAATACCCACGTTTCAGACCCTTTGGGGCGGGCTTCGTGGGGGCTGCCGCTCTTCTCCTCTCTAAAATTTACTTTTTTCTTATTAGCTATCTCCTAAAGAAAAGCTTTAACTTCAACACCTTTATTGTTTCTATTTGGTATTTACCATAACAAAAATTTGGTTATCCTTTGTTTATTTTAGTCGAGTCTGCTTTTGTCTGAAGGGAAAGAGTAAAGTCGAGGTCGAAGTTCTCTAGCGCATCTAAGACCCGCCTCAGTTCGCTGCCCTACAAAAGGTCTGTATTTTCTCCTTTCTCTCTCATTTTGATTTTAATTAGAGTACGATCGATACATGGTGCGTGTTTTCTTTGAAGGTTGTTAGTTATGTTAAGCTTTCTATGTTTGGTTCTGTAAAAATGGCTTTTCTTTATGTTTTTTTAAGGGAATGATTCTATGACTAAAGTTGTTAGCAATAATCCTTTAAGGAGATTATGTTATGATCTGTATTGTTAGAAACATGCCTATCTGATATTTGATCAAATGCTCACATGCAAAATACCCATTCCCTTTTGCATACTTTTGTGTTAGATGCCATGATTTTAAGAAGGATTTTATAGTGAAATAGTCTTCTTCCAAAAGATTTATTTGCCATTGCAATTTAAGATCCTTTTGCTTAAACATCATGCTTAGGATTTTAAACAACTTGTTTAAGAATAAGTTTATTTAAATGCATATTGTTAAACGAGGATTCGATTTACTTTATGTCTTTCACACCGTAAATAGCATGTCAATAGGGGTTTATTTTAATTTCATTGTTTTGAAAAATGAATTCACTCCTTTATTACAAACCTTAAAGTACATGAATGACATACATGACCTGTATACTTATTGTACTCTATAAGTACAAATATTATTTTTATCACACTTCATATTAGTATCATACCCTTAAGATACCCTTAATGACCAAGTAATAGAGCTAGATATGCGTCAATGTTCGTCGGAATGTGATAGTGTTTAAAAGGCCAGGCTCTAGTCTACTTTTTATTCTAACTTAACTAAACAGTAAGATATTAAATTCATATGTCGAAAATAAAATATATACATTACCATATAGGGCCTCTTCTTTACATGAAAGGATATTTGGAAAATTTATGTTAGATCCTGTGAAGTTGGAATGAAAAAATAGAAACTTGATTGCTATTTGAGTGATATGGCATTTTAGCTAAAATTTTCTTTCCATTTCTTCCATGTTATGAAATCACCTCAAAGTAAATAAATTATATTTCGATTTAAATATTTGTAAGCGCACCTCACTTGAGATAAAATAGCAGAAGTCATGGACTTATTACTATTAGTTTTAAAAAATTATTTAGGAATCGTGGCTATAGAAACCTTGTTCCCTATTTCTTGTATTGGTTAGTAGACGGATTTAAAAGTATGGATAACTTTATTAATTTAATATTTATGTCTTGATGAAATATGTCCATGTTGATGTGTGATTGTCATCAAAAGTTTATATTTCAGTTATGCCCTTAAGAGTACTACTAATCTAAATAGCTGGAAATTATTATTTCCTGCATTTCGACAAGAGTATGGCTGAAAATTCATAAAGTAATTTGAAACTATGACCTTCTGCATATTTTAATCTTGACATACTGTTAAGAATTAAGTTCCACTCTTCAATCCTTCTTATCCTTGCACATGTTGATTAAAACTCTTAAGTTATTTGCTAATTCTTTATTTTTTTTCCTTTCCCTTTCTTTGCATGTACACTTTGGAGAAAATGGAGTCTTAATTTGAGACTCTCGTAGTGGAGTCTCATAGAGACTCAATGCTACCACCACCACATGGATTCATTTCATACCATTCCTTAAAGCACCGGATAGCGAGAAAAACAAGCGAAACTTGCTTGGGGTCGCCTATGGCAGCTTTTATCTTTAGCGTTTATTCTGTTTGAACTTCCTGGGAGTGCTACCTTACTTTTGTGTGATTTGAGTTATTTCACTTAGTTATTAAAGTATTTATTTCAGCATATAGAATGTAGCACCTAACTTAAGGTGCTTTTAAAATCAGTAATATTTCCCTCATTTGATATAATCACTTGATAATAAACCCAGTCAAGTCTTTTAAATTGATACAAACGAGTCTTTGTGAGTTAATATTCTTTAGAAAAAAATCAAGTATTTTAACAATTATGATTTTAGAAGTTATCTTTACAAAGAGTAGTTCTTTAAAGCATTCTTTTGAGCTCAAACGGGATCTTTGATTAAATATTTTTTAGAGTAATTTTTAAACTTCTTTTAGCCAAGCCCAATGAACTTTTCTTAACACTTTTGGGAAGATAATATTTAGTCCCTAAAATTTATTAATTAACCTAAGTTTGGCAGGTTAACCATTTTTAATGGATCTTAAAAGGTGTCGTACCCCTTTCTTTTGAGATAGTTAGAATCCTTACCTAGAATTTCTAAGGTTAAGCAGACCATAAAATGTAGTTAACTTTATTGCATTATTTAGTAATTAGGTGTCCTAATTGACAACTAAAATAATTAGGTGATGACTCTTTTAATTAATCAAACCTCAGTGTTTCCAATAGGTTATACTCTAATTTGACCCGTGTTAAAATGGGGTATAACAGTAAGTAACGGTTGTAAATCTAGTCCTGAGGGTATGAAACCCCGAATTTTTTTTCCATGTGACTATTTGGAGGTGACGCACATGCTAGGTGACGGGCGTGTGTGCGTGCACCATTGGGGATTGTAAAGTTGAACAACCTGTTGTAGCTATATTCTCCTTATGTGTTTTAGAAAGATTTACTGTAAATCATGCTAGATGCCATATCTAGGCCTTATACCGGTATTGTTTGGACCCTTAGATGTCTTTTCTTGTTGTCCTCTCACTATTTTGGTTGATAATCTGTACTCAGTTGTTCATGTATTTTTACATCATAGCTCGATCTCTGTTATTTTATCTGATGCATCATGTCAATGTTGTTTGGGCTGATTACTTTGATTTCTGAGAGCCCGAGAGACTGGAGAGATTGATGAGTGAGTGAGGTCGAGAGCCTGATTTGTGAGGATATTTATGGGATCGGGTTGCACGTCGCATCATGTTTCATTGATTCTGCCATGATGGGCACTTGGGCTGAAGGAGCCCCTCCGAAGTCTGTACACACCCCCAGTGAGCGCAGATACCTACTGAGTGCTGAGTGCTGAGTGCTGAGTGATTGTGAGGCATGAGTGATTGTGAGGTTGGAGTGATTGGGAGGATTGAGTGATGTTTGCCCGAGGAGCGGTATATGATTTCATCATTTGTGATCATATTTGCTTTGAATTGTTGAAAGATAAATTTTAATTGATTGATTTTACTTGAACTTGATCTAAACAAACTGATTTGACTTAAACTCTGGTGGTAAAGCATGTCGTACTTTACTAAATTTTATGACATGTACCATACTTGCATCTAGCTCGTCACTACTTCTCAGCTTTTATTTACTGTTGTTACATATTAAGTTGGTGTAGTCACGTTACTCCCTGCACCTTGTGTGCGGATCCAAACATTTCTGGCCATGGTAACGGCTGTTGATATTTCTGTAGCTGATCACTGGAGATAGAAAGGTAGCTGCTTAACTATCGTAGTCCTACTTTCTTCTTCTCTATCTTCCCCTTAGTTGTATTTTGGATTTTTCCCAGACTATGTTAGTCTTGTTATTATCAAATCAATTTGTAGTAGTTGCTCATGACTCACTGACACCCCGATGTTTGGGGCTTTTCTTTCAGCATTTCTAGTTTTTGAGTTAAACTCTTATTTCTTTACTGAATTTTGTTATACAAAAAGTCTTTGGCATACGTTTTAAATGAACTATGGTAGTGTTGTGGACGTCGGATGGACTAGTATCATCGATAGGCACCATCACGACCAGTTTGAGTTTGGTGTCGTGAAAATTTAGGACGGCTCGTACAAAATCACGGTGGCAACAAGCAAAGGGTCATTCCAACTGGAAACAATGGAAGGAAAGTTACTAACAAACAATTGGAACGCCGCCCATCTCAAATACTTCAACTTCTAAGGACAGATGTTCTCCGAGTCGTACTCTTTTTCCCTCACCTGAGTTTTGTCCCAATTGGGTTTTCTCGGGGAGGTTTTTAATGAGGCGACGGAGAGGCCATCTCGAAGTTAAGTACAAGTTCATCGCTCGAACTCTCAAATACTTCTCCAGATCGACCAAAGAAGGGACTAGATAGGCTGGGATTTCTCCAATGTATGTATAAGCAGAGCAAAAACATGTAAACTTCTCCAATATATGTATAAGAAAAGCAAAGTATGCAAATACACGATGTTCACATGTCTACACTAAGTTTAAACATTACACCAATCTAGGAACTAACATTCGACCTCACTCGAATCAACTCACATTCGACCTTGTCCAAATTATTTACGAGTAACATTCGACCTTGCTCGATTCAACTCGCATTCGACCTCGCTCGAATCAACTCACACTCGACCTCGCTCGAATTAATCACGAGTAACATTCGACCTTGCTCGAATCAACTCACATTCGACCTCATTCGAATTATTTACGAGTAACATTTGACCTTGCTCGAATCAACTCGCATTCGACCTCGCTTGAATCAACTCACATTCGATCTCGCTCGAATAAACTTACATTCAACCTCATTCGAATTAATCACGAGTAACATTCGACCTTGCTCGAATCAACTCGCATTCGACCTCGTTCGAATTATAACATTTGACCTCGCTCAAATCAACTCGATTCGACCTCGTTCGAATTATTTACGAGTAGCATTCGACCTCGTTCGAATCAACTAGCATTCGACCTCGCTTGAATTAATCACGAGTAACATTCGACCTCACTCGAATCAACTCATATTCGACCTCGTTCGAATTATTTATGAGTAACACTCGACCTCGCTCGAGTTAACCAAACATCAACCACGTTCGAATTAGTAAAGAATCACATTCGACCATACTCGAATTCAACTCATGCTCAACCTAGCTTGAGTTCAATTTACAAGTTAACTCCATTTGAGTTAATTACGTCGACATGGGACTTCACCCAAATTCAATCAAATGTGTACTCAACCAAGTTTGAGGTAGCACATAACGACACAATTCTTCTAAAGCAATCATTTGGAGAAAATGTTCGAAGAAAAGTAAAAGATCGATAACGTACAACGAAAAGTGGTAATGTAATTCCATTCCAAAAAATATATTAGAAGGGGCCAAAAAGACACCTACAAAAAAAAGAGAAGACAAAAACTAAGTACAAGGTACTACTCTACGTCGTCCCACCTTCATCGCCATCGCCATCGCCCTCTCCACCGTTAGGATACTCGTCATCGTACCAAGCGTCCTGCTCAATCCTGTCCAGCTCGTCCTCGCCACTATCCGCCCTCGGTGTAGCAGGATCGAAGCCACATGCAACTCGATCTTCACGCGCCTTAACACGAGCACCCTCAAACTCAAACTCAATGACCCTGTTATACGCCATCAAATCTCTAAAGATATCCAATTGGGCCTAACATGGATCAAATTTTCATATGACCTGGCACGTCAGGAAAGGAGGAAGCATGAGAGAGGACGGTCGAGCCAATAGCTGCACCTTCTCGGCCTTTAGAGCGGCGATCTTATCATTCAAATCGGAGAACTCCCCTTCAAGTCTGCCAATACGCTCATTGTTTCTGCCTCAGCCTCACGCTCCCGTTCGGATTGAAGGACACGAAAGGCCTCCTCCACTGCCGCCACTTTGTCCAAAATCGCGTCCCTGGCTTCATCGACCTTGCCTAATTCTTCCATCGCGTCAACCAGCTCGTCATTCAGGGCATTGAATTAGTTCGATCTTTTCTCAAGCTCTACCTGCAAGGATACTAGTTTGGCCTGAAGATCTACGCATTCCGCCGTAACCCCCATGCTCACCTCGAGCTCGTCCTCCTTGGCCCTAAATGACCCCCTGAACTTGTTGCACCTTCGAATAACCCTCACAAGCTCTTCATCCTTTTGCTTTAACTCATCTCTAAGAGCTCGGAAGCTGCCATCTATGCCGAGAAGAATACATAGTGCATGATGCTTGGAGCGGTACTCGCGGTACTTCGACTCTATTTTCTTGAAAATAACCCTTCTCCTCTCTTCTCGAAGGGCGCATTCTATCTCCAAAATGAGGGTCTAGCAAAGAGAAAACAGGAGAAAAGACTTCGAGAAAATAAAGGAGAAAAAGAGAAGATACAAAGAGCAGTAACCAAAATACTTACCCGTAGGGCCATCCCCGATATGCCCAACGAAAGGGCGTCATCGTCTAGCGTCTGCAACATCGACGCCTCGGCACGAGAACACAACGGACCCAAGTCAGGGACTACGCTCTCCGTGTGCTTCAACAGATCTAGGTCGAGGGGGGTGATTATGCTGTGGTTGGTCCCCTCCGTCCTCACCTCCACCTAGGTAAATCCTTCGTTGAACATCCTGACCTCTTCAGAGTCGATGTCGGAATCGGATTCGTAACCATCCACGAATATGTTCTTCCTCCTCACATCGGCAAAAGAAAGGACACTGGCGTGCCCCGACGGTGATGGATCACTCAACAACACGACCTCAACCTCCTCGGCCCGCTCATCTCTTCCCCCAACGGCCACAGGCAGATCAACCATGCTCATATTTTCTGAAGGGGGTTAAATCTCAGTGTCCAAGACAGGCCACCTCAGACGCAGCCGTGGCCTGGTCGGGACCACCCACTGCAAACCCCTCGGTATCCGTCACCTCACCGCTAAAATCTATCCTCCACCTCTTTATCATTGGAACTACTTCCTCTTCGCTTGGCGACGACTCATTCACCAAGTGCAAAACAGAAGGAGTGGGAATCCCCATTGATGGAGTTGTTGTACGGTGAATAGGGTTACCTATAGTCGAAGTCGGGGAAGGAGCCACTGTCTGAGTAGGCTAGCCTACGCTCGTAACAAGCAACGACCCTTTGGAAGCACCCGATTGGCGAAAGGCGGGGGTAGGGGCTTTCTTCTTCGTTGAAGGCCTCCGACCTGATACAAAGAAATTCAGTTTGAAAAAAATGAAAAAAGAGAGGGGGAAATAATGACTAACATAGAATCAACAAAGGCCAAATCGAAGACTCACCAGCTGCAGAAGGCCTGCGACTGAACTTCTTATGGAACGATGACCACTCGCAAACCCCCACCGTGCAGGAAAAAATCTGGCTCACCCAGTCCCTAATATCGGTGACCAACATGGGGGGGGGGGGG
>ML394309.1:581-14333 GCA_005239525.1 Nicotiana knightiana | reverse complement strand
ACGGGGGGGGGGGGGGTCTCCCTTTAGGCTACACAAAATAAGAAGAAGATCAGCGAGGTCGTCGAAAAAACAAAACGCGATAAGAGATCAGTTGAAATAGGTACTTACGAGCAAAGTTCCACACTTCGGGGAATCAATTAGGATTCATCACCACGTGCTCGGTTTTGACATAAAAGAAATGGAAATTAAAACGACGGCTGGCATTGTCATCCATCTTCATGACCAACCCTTTAGTCCCACGATGGCGAAGATGCAACATCGTACCTCTGAGGAATTTAGGTGCGAAGAGGTGTAGCAGATGACGAATTGAAACTCCTCGGTTGGCCAGTTCAGCGTGCTTTGTCAGCATCAGAAAAGGTTTGTAGATGTACAGAGAGAGCTGGGCCGGGCAGACTTGATAATACCGGCAGTATTCTTGCGCCAGTGGAGGATGAAGAAGAGAATAGCCCACCCGGAACGGGTACGCATAAAAGGTGCAATACCCAGGATGATGGACTTGAACCACGTCACTACCGGCCAGAACTAGGTCGATGTGGGTGGGAATACTATATTTGGCCCTTAGTTCGGCCAAGCTGGCCTCGTCCAGTTCAGAAAGTACAGACTTAGGTTCTTCGATCGTTATTTTTGAGAAATTCGACCTGGCTTTATCATTACGAGGAATAATCTTGTCCATGGTCGGAAAGTTGTCGTCATCGGCAACGACATCAATATCGTCTTCATAAGGAGGCATCCTCACTTAAAGCGATGTTGGTTCAGATGAAACATCAGAAATATGGGAGGTAGTTGCCATCTTTGGTTAATCGAAAGTATTCAGAATGTGGTTCAAGGAAAATCAGAAATTGCAGAAATCGATCAACCAGAGATTGCAAAAACCAGAAGCAAGCTGAAGCAAGAACGCAAGAAGGAGAGGAAAGTGGTGAAAAGAAAATGCTCAGGGAATGGGAGAATGTAAAGTTTTTTTTAAGGGTACCTCTACTGGTAATATAAGAGAAGAAGCACCCGAATCGAGAATGCCAACCGCCAGTTGCATTGGAATCAAAATGAAAGAGGCACAGGAAACGATGTGGCGCGTTGGGAAGACACGTAATGATGATGCCTATAGCAATGATGTCACCCTAGATTGACGTCACAACAAGTCATGGTTCTTGAAGCGCCACGTTTCCACCCCTTACAAACTCTTTCCCACTCAATCTCCTCCATCTGAATTTCTTAAGCATGACGGGAGATGTCCGCTCAGCGAGGTCAACCAAAGGACGACCTTGCTAAGCGGAGGGACTAACTATATGGGTCAAAATCAGATTGAAGACCAGGTCGTGCAGAATTGAACGAGGAGAGCGACTTGGAAATCGTTAAGAGTGGCGTGGTCGTGGTCGGTCAGTAATCTTATGAGTCGTACAACTCGACAACCGGTCATGGTCGAGATTGATCAGTAGAGTTAGAAATAACAGCTAGTTTTATATTGAGATCCTCCAAGGAAATATGCTACCGAATATTCTCTTTGTTTGTACTTTTAGGGTTCTTTGGGAATATCTCATATAAATAGAAAGAATGAGGGGGGAAAAGGGGATGATTCTTGTTACGCCCCGCAATATTACGTTGATATTACATCCCGCAGTATTATATTACGATGATGTTACGCATTGCACTACATTACGATGATGTTACGCTTGGCAGTATTAAATTACGATCATGTTGCACCATGTAGTATTGTACGTCAAATTTGTCGTAAGGTAATTAACATCAATCCAAGGAAAAGATTATTTGGAGATTATAAGTATTGTACTATTTCAAACAATTGATTAGTAAATTCATGGAGGTGAGAGGGTGAGTGAATCAAAAAATGAATTTCGTCGAAATTCAACGTTTTGGGGTAAAATATGGGCTAAGACATAATACCCCATATCTATGGACTAGTGCCATACAAGGTACCACATGTCCATAATAGAAGGGTGTGCAAAGTGTATTAAAAGTGAGTAGTATTTTAAGTAATTTGAGATAATTCCTAATTAGGTGAATAATTGGGTAATTATTGGTTTAATGGGAGATTGACCATGTAATTAAGTATTTGTGGATAATTGTAGGAGGGGACAATCCCCCCCCCCCCCCCCCCCCACGTGGTAGCAAGTAATGGAGAATTGGAGATGAGTAGGCTTTGGGCAATCTATACGACAACACATGGAAAGAGGTGGCTTAATACTTATCCTACACTTGACTTGGATTAGTACAAATTCTTTATGTAAGATACACAAAATTCCAAAAGGAAAAGAAATCTTATCTTGAATGAACATCAAGAAACCAAATACGTACGTGGGTTTTATGAGAAAGCTGGAGTTGTTTTCAATACCATCATGAGAAATGGTCCATTTCCTACAGTGCAAACCATCAACAATCTCATGCAAGCGTTAATTGTTGATGGTAGATTATGTTCTGATTCAGGAACTACAAGATATGGGTTTCAAGATTAGTAAGAGTTCCATTCTTTTGATGCTTGAGGCATTTTCCCAAGCTGGTGACATATTTGAAGTGAAAAAAATTTACAACGGAATGAGAGCTGCTGGATATTTACCTACCATGCATCTTTATAGACTTAATCAGGTATGTTAAGGCTAAGTTCTTCCTTCATTTTGAATGATCTCGTCATTATACAAGTTTGATAACAAGGCATAAAGAAAAATTCATATCCTGAAATTTACGTATATTTTTCCTAGTCTTGTAAGTACAATATTCAATTGAGTATTTCCTTCTTCTAGTCAAGAGAGTAGAGAGTCTATATATATAGTATTGCATATTTTCATTACCATCGAGCTATAATCGATGGGCGGGCCGGGCAACCTCTGATCAGATGGTAAGTTATATGCCGAGCCAACTGTGGTCGAGCGCCTACGAGCGAGCCCAGTTGGTTCAGATACAGAGACTAGTATGGCCGAGCGCCTATGAGCGAGCCTACTACGGCAGAGTAGTTCTATATATACCGAGCCTTATAAGGTCGGACATCTATTTTACTTACTATATTGAGAGAGTTGAGTCAGTATCAGTAGGTAAGCATATCTTCAGATTATCTTTGACTTCCAGTCACTTTCAGTTATTATATTATCAGTTCAGTTCAGCTTCCATTATATTGCCTTACATACTCGATACATTATTTTGTACTGACGTCCCTTTTCTAGGGGCGCTGCATTTCATGCGTGCAGATTCAGACAGACAAACAGGTAGACCTCCTCATTAAGTATTGCCCGAGTTCAGCTTGATAGGTAAGCTCCATGCCTTTCAGAGTTGCCGGGTCTAGAGCCTTATGTACATCTTGTATATATACGTATATATATTATGAGTAGTTCGGGGAGCTGTTCCGATCACAGTATATCTATCCGTAGAGGCTTGTAAACATATCCTGTCAGTTAGTACATTATGTTGGGCTTGCAGGCCTTGTATATATATTTGGTTGGTTTGTCAGCTGTAATAATTATGANCCCCCCCCCCCCCTCCCCCAAGTTCGGGGTGTTACAAAAGTGGTATCATAGCAATTCTGTCATAGGGAGTCTACAAGCCGTGTCTAGTAGAGTCTTGTTTGTGGGTGTGCTATGTACCACGCTTATAAGCAGGAGGCTACAGGTTTAGGACTGTCACTCTTTCTTCTTACTCTAGATCGTGTGGTAGAGCTCACTTATAAAAATTCAAATTTCGAACTTCTATTTTATTCGTAAAAAGACGATGCCTAGATCGTGTGGTAGAGCTCACTTATAAAAATTCACATTCCGAACTTCTATTTTATTCGTAAAAATATGATGCCTACATTCAGAAAGACAATCGATAAGAGATATAGCTGTGGAAGTGTTGAGTTAGAGGAACTCGATTTTTTCATCATGCTTATGATGAGTAAACATAAGGTCTTCAGTAGATCATGTGTGTAAGCTCCTTGGTAAAGATCCCTAAGGCAAGAATACTTATCCACTCTTATGGTAAAAAGGAATAATAGAACCGGAAGGAAGACATAGGTTTCAACAAGTAAAAGAAGCAAGGTGAAGAAGGCTACGAGGTACCCAGTTAATAAAGATTATCATTATTTACCATTCAGGAAAGGAGATATAAGCATTTTGAATTACCTTCAATAGTAACATAGGTATGTACAATTGGTCACACCTACTCCAGTTATGCCATATGGAGGTTAACAAAAGTAGTATAAGAGGAGGATATGATATCAGGATCCGGCTGGGGTTAGAGTAACCCAAAATGATGGATGGATTGTTTGCGTTAATTGATATTTTTGAAGGATAATGTGCTAATAGATCTCCTTGTGAGACACCCAGATGGTGCATTCTAAAATAGTACAGTTAGATGTGAGTACTACAAAGATAGGCACTGGAAGTCTTGAAAGTACAAATATTATCTTAGTGTGGTTCCCGTCTCTAGTAGAGCGAGAATGTTAGGTAACCCAAAGAGCCAATGGATGGAGCAAGGGGTGCTAAAAGCAAAAATAATGTCTTGTTCGAGTTTTCAGAATAAAGTGATAGACATAAATATTAGCGGGAAATAAGAATAGAATCAATGAAGCATTATGAGTAAGATATGATACATGGATGACAACGGTAGATTAAAAAGATGACAGTATTACAAATTCTATACCTAAGTGAGGGAAAATATGAGAGGTGCCAGGCCTGGAGACAACAAAAGAGTATAGGCCATAAAGTCAGATCCTCATTTCAAGGAATAAGTTCGTGACTCTAACGTGATTAACAGAAGGAAAAGTTAGACCCTAGAGTAATAGAAACCAATATGGGCTAGTGAACAAGATAAACTAAACTTGAATTATAGACCAAGTGATTTGATAACAGTCGGCATCATGAGAATTTTAGAGGTTAGGCTCCAGCGATAATAGAATGAACGACAAAAGAATACCCTTTAAAGGTCATTCAGGAAGACGCTTCCCTAAAGCAAGAAATGTGAGTAAAGTTAAGCTTAAGGGACTGTATGTGCCAGCTATACCAAGTGTCACCCTCGCGAGTAAGGAAATTTATTATCCTTGGTATAGAAGGATTACCGTGAGGCGAGAAAGGGTCATCGATAATATGAAAAGATGCCAAAGATAAAGAGGTAAAACATCTACGTGGATTACCATAGCACTAAATCTTAGTACTCCCATGGAGGGGGGAATATAGAGTAACATGATATTAAATCAGAATTAAGTGGTTCTAGTAACTATGGAATGGGAAAGAAAGAATGTGATGAAAATGAGAAAGGGATGAAATTGCACTCATTCAAATCCTACATATATGCTACAATTCCAGAACATTATGCAAACACGACGTCAAGGAGAGGAAGTAAGGGTTCCTGCCCGAGATGTCATTTATTAAGGATCCAGTGCGAGAGGTAAGTTAAGACAAAGGAAATAATCTAAGAAAGATTACACGGAATATTGATATGAGAATGGGCCAACGAATAGTTAGTAGTTGATTTAGGAAGAGCCTAATTATGGCTAGACAAGAGGATACAGACAAATCAATAGACCGTGCAAGATAAACAAAATGAACCCCAACATGGGGAATTCAGCCTCGCAACAATGACATTATAATACTTGAGATATATTCATATAGGAGTTGGGGAAAGTAAAAAGGTACCGTATGAGTGTTACGAAAATAACAGAGAGTGCCACCAGGAAGATAGTCAAAATATAAGTTCAGAAGTAACCCTACAAGCACAAGGACGTGGAGGTAAGTAACTACGGGTAAGTATAGGCAAGGAAGGACATCAGAAGGTTCATCGAGTATACAATATAATAAGCTCACAACTTTACAAAAGTCAGAGGGTCTTCCCTAAAGTACTACAATGAAAGAATAGTTGAGTAAATAAGGAAGAAGGCTTCAACCAAATCACAGTGACCTAAAGAGGAAATGGTTGTGTACGAACAGTCTAACTACAAAACTGTATGCACCCCAAAAGAAAGTTGCACCTACCATGGCTAACGAGTGGGGAGTAAAACCAAAAGTAATATTCGAGAACATTGCAAGACCAGCCTTAATATCAGAGGTATAAGAGAGATAGTACAACAACAATAGTCTATAACAGCTCTACGATAAAGCCAGTTAGAAAAGTAATAGCCTCATAAGAAGTCGGTATAAAGTTCCCACCGGATTGTAGTATTATAATAAAGCTCCAAGTTGTGGATGTGAATCATACCTATGTTGAAGGGAGGTTATGAAAGAGATACAAGATGTGATGTGAGATTTTGAGGTAAGTAAGGTAAAGGTGAACAACGTACGAGATACTCAAAGGCAGAAGATCGTGAATAGTCCATACTTCGGATAAAAGGATAGAAGCGCGGAGATTCAGTATCTAGGAATAATAGCAGCATTGTCAGTAGCATATCTTCCAGCCTATGGTCTAGGTATCGAAAAGGCTGACTAAGAGAGTAAAGAAGAGTTAGAGACGATGTGATATCTCGCTTGATGTTCCAAAATGACATAAGGAAATCTATGATACAAGCAAGTTGAACGGTTGCAAGTAATATAAATAGATATGTATAGGTCGCAAGATAAAGTATGGTAAGGAGATAAGATTTTAGAAGACAGGCGTAAGGATACGAAAGAATGAGTGAGAAGGTGGTGAGAATGGATAAGTCCTCAGGATTAAGCCCATGAGAACAAGAGAACTGATAGTTTCTCTAAGTATGCAAAGTTCGAGATAACCTGAATGAACTCAAAGGAATCTAAGACTAGTAGTAATTAGAAGAGATGGAATGATGCCGTGGTAGTGAAATGAATGTGTAATTGTGGCAAATAAAAGATAACCTTTGGGCCTTCGATTGAATAATGATTTAAAGAAAAAAAAGGGGAGAAGGAGAAAAGATTTCGCGAACGGCACGAGATCAGAATACCCCCATAAGGTGAATCACATCGAGATACTATGAAATATGATTATGGAAATCACTTCAAATGTTCCTCGATGCAACATGAGTCCAAGTGATAGCGTAAGAGGTTTCAAGTTATCAGTGGTAGAGTGTAGATCAATATTGAGGTAAATCAATAATAGATGGATGAAAGTTCAACAGTATAAGATGAGATTAGACCATCAGTCTTAAGGATAAACAACGAGAGTAACCCGGAGTTGGTTGCAGACCTCAGTAAAGATAAATCAAAGTAAGAATTATGGTATAGTATGACCTACGTAGATGCAATAAAGTCATATGAATGGATAACCAGGTCAACTAATATATATCCACATCCGCAAGTTCTACAAAGTACCGAGCAAAGAACTTCAAGTATACTTATAGATGCCCAGATGGACATCTTGTCAAGCTCTGTATATGTTTACAAAGTAAGGCCTAGAGATTGGCTAAAAGCTGGAGGAAAAAGGAGAGAAGAGTCGCATAGGCACACTTACAAGGTCAGTATCATAGAGGCTGTATGACAGAAGGTAGCAACAGTTATGACATTGGAAGGAATTCAATCACAAGTCATGGCGTGGGAGAGAGTCCTAAAGAGGGGAATGCCCTGACCTTTGAATTTATTCACAGAACAACTGCCTAAATGTCATGGAGAGTATTAAGGTATTCACAACAGCTATAAGTCATGAAAATGATAAGTGATGTCAACCTTCGAGGATGAATGTTCCAAAGGAGGGAATGATGTTACGCCCGCAATATTATGTCGATATTACGTTCCGTAGTATTATATTATGATGATGTTACGCCTTGAACTACATTACGATGATGTTACGCTTCGCAGTATTAAATTACGACGATGTTGCACCATGTAGTATTGCACGTTGAATTTGCCGTAAGGTAATTGACATCAGTCCTAGGAAAAGATTATTTGGAGATTATAAATATTGTACTATTCAAACAAGTGATAAGTAAATTCATGGAGGTGAGAGGGTGAGTGAATCAAAGAAAATAAATTTCATCAAAATTCGACATTTTGGGGTAAAATACGGGCTAAGCCATAATACCTTGTATCTATGGACTAGTGTCATACAAGGTACCACATGTCCATAATATAAGGGTGTGCAAAGTGTATTAAAAGTGAGTAGTATTTTAAGTAATTTGAGATAATTCTAGATTAGGTGAATAATTAGGTAATTATTGGCTTAATGGGATATTNTTGGAGATGAGTAGGCTTTGGGCAATCTATAAGACAACACATGGAAAGAGGTGGCTTAATACTTATCCTACACTTGACTTGGATTAGTACAAATTCTTTATGTAAGACACATAAAATGCCAAAAGGCAAAGAAATGTTATCTTGAATGAACATCAAGAAACCAAATACGTAAGTGGGTTTTATGAGAAAGCTAGAGTTGTTTTCAATACCATGATGAGAAATGGTCCATTTCCTACAGTGCATACCATCAACAATCTCATGTAAGCGTTAATTGTTGATGGTAGATTATGTTCTGATTCAGGAACTACAAGATATGGGTTTCAAGATTAGTAAGAGTTCCATTCTTTTGATGCTTGAGGCATTTGCACAAGCTGGTGACATATTTGAAGTGAAAAAAATTTACAACAGAATGAGAGCTGCTGGATATTTACCTACCATGCATCTTTATAGACTTAATCAGGTATGTTAAGGCTAAGTTCTTCCTTCATTTTGCATGATCTCGTCATTACACAAGTTTGATAACAAGACATAATGAAAAATTCATATCCCGAAATTTACGTATATTTTTCCTAGTCTTGTAAGTACAATACTTAATTGAGTATTTACTTCTTCCAGTCATGAGAGAAGAGATTCTATATATACAGTATTACATATTTTCATTACCATCGAGCTATAATCGATGGGCAGGCCGGGAAACCTCTGATCAGATGGTAAGTTATATACCGAGCCTATTGTGGCCGAGCGCCTACAAGCGAGCCCAGTTGGTCGAGATATAGAGCCTAGTATGGCCGAGCGCCTATGCGCGAGCCTACTATGGCAGAGCAGTTATATATATACTGAGCCTAATAAGGCCAGACAACTATTTTACGTACTATATTGAGAGAGTTGAGTTAGTATCAGTAGGTAAGCATATCTTCAGATTATCTTTGACTTCCAGTTGCTTTCAGTTATTATATTATCAGTTCAGTTCAACTTCTAGTATATTGCCTTACATACTCGGTACATTATTTCGTATTGACGTCCCTTTTCTGGGGGCGCTGCATTTCATGCGTGCAGATTCAGACGGACAGACGGGTAGACCTCCTCATTAAGTATTGCCCGAGTTCAGCTTGATCGGTAAGCTCCATGCCTTTCGGAGTTGACGGGTCTAGAGCCTTATGTACATCTTGTATATATACGTATATATGTTATGCTGTTTCGATCACAGTATATCCATCAGTAGAGGCTTGTAGACATATCCTGTCAGTTAGTGCAGTATGTTGGCTTGCAAGCCTTGTATGTATATTTGGTTGGTTTGTCAGCTGTAATAATTATGACGGCCTTGCCGGCCCAGTTTTATATTGATATTTAGTCAGTGTGAACACCCAATTTTTGTCCCTCATGGAATTTACTCCTAAAAATTATCCAAAAATAATTTTTATGAATTTTAGGAGTTTTTCTTTTAGTTGCATTTCATGTAGGTTTAATATTTTAAAATTATAAAAAAAAATCATAAAAAGTTGTCACATTTTCATTTCGTGCCATTTTAGGTTTAAACTGCATTTTTAGGATTTAGTTACATTATCAAATTCATCTTCTAAAAATCAAAATTGCATTCGTAGATCAATTAATTAATTAGTTGCGTCAGTCCATGATTAGATAAAATAAAATAAATAAGCTAGACATAAAAATTAGACTCAATTGAAGTTTGAGTTTTAAATGGCTAGAGTTTGCAAAATCTGATATTTAAAAGAAAGACAAGAGTTGGTCTTACCTTCATTGCATTAATTTGGACCCCAAAATCAGTGGCCCAATATCTTAAAAGACCTACGCAAGCCCAAATCAGAAGCCCACACCCGCTAAGCCCAAATAGCCTCTATTTAGGACCCCATTTTCGGAAGACCTAAAAAAGAAAAAAATCAGATCCTACCCCCCGATCTGACCCCTGAACGGAAGCCTCATCCCATTCTTCTTCTCCCCCTCTCATCTCTTCTCCTCACGCCTCTGCCGCCCAGAAACAAGCCCGTAGCTGCCGGCCACTCCCCTTCCTTTCTAAAGACAACCATCAGCAAAGAGGCTCAGCCTTAGGATCCCTATCCATTAGCAGTCGCCACCCTCGCACACACAATTCCTCAACGTCTTCTCATTTTCTCATACCAAAATCTAGATTCAATCTCTGATTTTCAGACTTGAAAACAAAAAAAACAAAAAAACCCGAAACAAGAAGAACAAAAAAAAAAGAAAGAAAACAAAATCTAAAGTTGGTTTCTTGATTTCACTCAATTGCTGCATGTTTTCTGGGATTTCTCTAAGTGGTTTGAGTTGTTGAATTTGTTGAATCTGCTTGTTTTTGGAGTTGCTGAACTTCATACTCTACTTTCAGACCAACATTTAGTCATTTTGGTTATTTGCTTGCAAGCAAGGTATGTTTATACCTCCATGTTACTCCTGTTTGCTCTATATAAAAGTTTTCTCTTTTTATGTCATAATTCTGTCCAAATTGCATAGACTTATTATGTGCAATTGTTGAGTTGTTTTTCGAATAGTTTTCTCTGTTAAAATGGTGATACTATTTGTCTTATAATTATGTATAGTAGTTGAATTGGTTTGGGGCTCTCCCTTTGTTGAGCTTTGAAAATATCAGTGGGTTAAAAAATAAAATATTCAACTGGTTATGGATAGTTTAATGCTTATCGTCGATAGCCATTTAAGCTTTATGATTGGTATTTACTATTTCAAACAATCTGTATTCTTTTTCCATCTCCATGTCATGGTTCATTATAATTAAATTATGAATGTAGCCAATTCGGTAACGTTAGAATGGACAGGTGTTGAGCTAACTTTGTGAAAACTGTTAGCATTATGTGGGTATTTGTGCCTAAGGCACTATTTTGTTCCTTGTAATTGATTATCCTACTGTGTATTGGGACTGGCAGTTCAGCCCATTTGTTTTTATCACTATTTTAATCAAAGGTAGTAGTGGCCAAAGTTAATTAACCAACAATTTTTAATTCTCCAAAACCTGTACAAAACTGCTGTTGATTTTGCTCTAAAGGAGCCCTTAAAACGAGCTAGAAATTAAGCTCAAAACTGAGCCCCAAAATAGATGTGTTCCTGCTGAAATTCAATCACAAAACATCATTGAAATACCTCCATAAGGTTATCAAAATACCCTCAAAATCCTAGCTCAAAACAGCTCCGAACAGTCCTAAAAATCAGTAAAAAGTAGGTTCTTCATCTGAAGTTAAAAGGAGTTTCGAGAGTCGAGGTCACTATTGAGCTTCAATCTAAGGTTCTTTGCTGGTTTCTCTTTTGCAAACTTTGGAACCAATGTTGTCGCTAGATCGAGCTTCAAAAAGAAAAAGAAATTATCACCTGAGGTTCATCTTCTTTTAGTAATGCTTTACTTTGGATTTATAAAATTGTTGAATGAATAATATGCTGCTATGTGTTTGAAATAGTCCGTGCACTTACTTAGATGATATTTATATCTTGGTTCATGTTTAATCCTTGTCAGTTCTAAGGTTCAGTTAGTTCTGTGATGGTTGAATTAATACCCAAATAATAAATCTTTTTGTTAATTGATCTAGTGTTCTGGATTTTTAGTTGAAGGTTAGGAAAATAATTGGGTAGTACTGTTGGATAAGAATTTCAAATTCAGTAAGGAAATTCAGACTTAAGCATAGGGCTGAGGTCAATGGAATTAAGTGGGCACGAATGAATAGTGTGGGAAGAAAGCAGTTTAAGAATAATTCATGAACATTCATAGCTTGCTTTAGCACGAATAATAAATCATCGTGACTATGGGTATGGCTCCCGTGGTATAGTCATGATAAATAAATCTAAATTCGGGTGTGCATTTCATGTGACCCGGCTATAACTCAAAACATTAATTAAAATAAACATGTTGTAAATCGCGGGTACATTTCATGTGGGGCGGTTTGCAACATGTCCTAAAATAACAAGTGCACGTCATCGTGACTTGTATTAAAATAATTCCATAAATATTAAAAAACGACTAAAAAGTAAGAAGGATAAAAAGCACATTAGGTTTAAAATTTATAAATAATCAGATAATTTAGGCCAACTATTAATAGTTAAGCGACCGTGCTAGAACCACGGAATTCGGGAGTGCCTAACACCTTCTCCCGGGTTAACAGAATTCCTTACTCGGATTTTTGGTACGTAGACAACTTAAAACAGAGTCTAAATTTCCTCGGTTTGGGATTTCAATAAAACGGTGTCCCGGAACATCGTCAAAAATCTGGGTGGCGACTCTGAAAACTAAAATAAATCCCAAATCTGAATAAATTCATTTAAAGTGGAAAAATTCCCTTACTACCCTTTATTAATCCGGGGTAGTGGAAAAAGGAGGTGTGACAGCTCTGGCGACTCTGCTGGGGATATTGAACCCAGAATATCTGGTTCAGGGTTTAAGAATTCGAGCTTAGAATAACTGTTATATTTGGCTTTATTATCTGATTTTACATGTTTGAACCTAATGTGCTAAATGCCGCTTTTCACCGCTTTGATATTATCTGAACTGTATATAAATTGTGTCGAAACCCTCTTCTCTATGAGTCTTCTAAATTATCTGGGAAGTGTGCACTTCGTGTGACTTCTTTTCTGTTAGAGTCATATCCAAATTTTAGAACGAGGTACGGACAAGTTGCAAAGACGATGAAGCTTCTGTATTCCCGGTACGCTNGATCCCTAGTAGGAACGCTTATTTGCATCATGTGCATTTGACTTAGGGGACTCAACACAGGGGGTGGGTCCGTCTAGGACAGGTGTACCCGAAATGAAAGACTATCCTGATTCATCTTACCTGCTCCGTATGCATTTATTTGTTTCGGCTTGTGTGTTGACCGGCTAAAAATAAAAACAAACAGAAAAAAAAAACCAAGAGTGGGAGGTACTTATTCGAAATATGAAACTCTTTCTATAAATAAGAAAAAAATAATTGAATGTTCTCAAAAGTCATGTTTCCCTAGTTCCGTCAGAATGGGCAGAACTACGTGGGTCTGATTCTCACCGGATGTGAGATACGTGGGCAAACCTCATTGGTTTCGGCCCTCAATTTTAAAAAAAAATCCAAAAAAATTTTCCTTTCCTTCCTTCTTTAGAAAAGTCTTTCTTTGATTCCCCAATTTTTTTTTTAAAAAAAAAATCCCCAAAAATATTTTTCTACCTTTTCATTTTCCTCAATTTTTAAAAAAAAAAAATCCAAAAATATTTTCCTTTCCTTCCTTCCTTAGAAAAGTCTTTCTTTGATTCCCATTTTTTAAAAATTCAAAACTATTTTTCTTTAATTCCTTTTAGGAGACTTTCTTTTAGAAAATCCTGAAAAAAATAAAAACTAAGAAAATTTTTATACCAAAAAATATTTTATTTGTAGGAGTTTTTCATTAGAAAAAAATACAAATAAAATCAAAAATCCAAAAAAAAGTATTTTCTTTATTCTTTACAAGTCTTTCTTTAAAAAAAAAAAATCGAACAAAATAAAAAAAAAGATAAAATCAAAAATCCAAAAATATTTTCATTCTTCTTTTGAAAATCAAAAAGAAAATTCAAGCTTCAAAAATATTTTCTTTTTCTTTAGAAGTATTTCTTTCATAAATTCAAAATAAAAGTTCAAAAATCCAAAAATATTTCTTTTCTTCTTTAGAAATTTTTATTT
>ML394308.1:78710-88966 GCA_005239525.1 Nicotiana knightiana | reverse complement strand
AGAAATCGAGTTTTGACGGGTTTTAAGTGTTTCCAAGTTGGAATAGAAGTCTTTGACACGTTTCGGGTTCATCCTAAACATATAAATAGATCCAAAAACATCACATTGGGGAGCATTCGATGGAGGATTGATCTAGAGGAACACACCACGCTTGAAAGAGGATTCTACTTCGTTTTTCTTCTCTTCTCTTCTTTTAGTTTCATAGTTTATTAGTTCTAGAGTTTTGGGTGTTACATGAACGTTGTAGTTGAAGCTTGAATTATTCTTATTGTTTTATCTTAATTGGTTTGTTTATTCAATCTTGCGCTTAATTATTTAATTGCTTGATCACCAATTGAATACTATCTACGAATCTAGGGTTGAACTCGGGAGAGGGAATTCTAGATTGCATATAAGATTGGGTAGAGCAAGATCTTAACCCTTCAGGGGAGCGGATTTGCGGTTAGGATAGGAATATACCTAATCGCCTTGCTTGGTTATTATACGGGAATTATTAATGCGTTCTTGTTAATCCTGATTCCATAGGAATATAGGCGTTAGGTTAGCTTGAATAGGCGAGTTGTACTTCGGGAGAAGGCTACGAGCAATATTAACCTCGTCAATCAATAAACCTGATTAGAAGATTTAGGTCGAAAACTCAACGTGATTGTTTGCCAACCCATAACTCTAGAATATCAAATTACATTGAATTAGTCTTGAAGTTAGTTGTCTCTTTAATCCCTTTAATCTCTTAAATTAATACTTTATGTTAATTTTAGTTAAATATTTGTTTGAGTTTAGTTTAGTTGATAGTTAATCACAAGTCCTTGTGGGTACGATATCTGGACTTAAAATCCTATATTACTTGTCGACCACGTACACTTGCGTGTGCATTGGGAAATCAACCAACAGCAAATGGGCCAAAAAAATAAAATAGACTGCCCAGGTATGCGACCACTATGCGGTCCGCATACCTGTTATGCGATCGCATAACTCCCTCCGCAAAAGTCAAGGTGCAAGAATGCGACAACTATGCGGCCCGCATTTGTGAAATGTGATCGCATTCTTGGCCGCATAGATGTCCTCAAAATGGACAGCAGACTATCCAGGTATGCGACCACTATGCGGTCCGCATACCTGATATGCGATCGCATGGTGGACCGCAAACATGGAAAATTTTATCTTTTAAGTCCTGGGGTACTTTTTACTCAAAAAGAGTCCATTTTAAGAATTTCTACAGTTATAACAACACAGGGACCTATTTGGGCATTATTTTTAGCCATAAAATTTTACGGGTCTTTACACCATCAAACTAATTACATTTCCTACCCATAGTAGCTTTTATGGGGAATTTTTTCTTTATTCTCCAATTCTTTTTTATTTTTATGCTTCTTTTCTTTTTTTCTTTTTTTTTTCTTTTCTCCTTTTCTTTTTTCTCGTTTTCTTCTTATATTTTTCTTTTTTCCTTTTCTAATTTCATTTAACTTCTCTTTTTTATATTCTTTTTCTCTTCATAATCTATTTCATTTACTGTTTTCGTGACAACGACGGTACCCCGTAACAAAGGGGCCAGTCTTCGTCGTGCCGGGGTATCCCGATCCGGATGCCACAATATTTTTTTTAATACTATTACTAAAGGAAAAAAAATTGTGTACCAATTAAATGTAGCTAATACAACCAAAAAAATATTAACTAACATATGATATTATTACAATATATAGCTATAACAATAGGGTATACATTTGTATGCAAAGAGTTAAAAGAAATCTTGTTTTGAGTTCCAAAATAACCACAAACTCAACAAACCTAGAGTTTTAAAGGTTCAAGTTCCTCTAATGGAAGATTAATGTTTTGCAGAAGTCAGAAGTCTTGGAATTCAAGTCATAGAATAAATCAATGAAAAAAAGATTTGCATTTTCAATTTGCCCCTCACACTAGGTAAAAGCATAAAGCAAATTAAAAGGGAAAAGACAAGTGAATTTACGCGTAATAAGTATACTATTATGGTATATTGATACTATTACAACATATTGTTACAGTATATTGCATATTATTACCGTATACTATAACAATATATTGTATGCTATAATAGTATGCTGTTGCAGTATAACTATATACTCCTATAGTATATTATATACTATAGTGGTATACTGTTAGGTAATTGTGTTATTCTTCGATCATTACAATATACCGTTGCAGTATAGCTATATACTCCTACAACATATTGTATATCGTAGCAATATATTATTGGGTAGCTGTGTTCTTCTTTGATTTTCAGCTGAAAATTTCGATCTCAATCACCTCAAATTAGCTCCAAATGCTATCAAATTTCAGTATGAACTTCCAGAAGGTACTATAAGCAGTATTTAACAGCACCCACTGTGAATCAAACAAGAAATCTTCAAAATAAAAATTTTAAATTCAAGAGCTTCAAGCCCAACAATGGTGAATATTCAAATATACATAAAAATTCAGATTTAGGAAGCTTACTTGAAGGTACTATAATCAATATTTTATAGCACCCACATTGAATCAAACAATAAATCTTCAAAATAAAATTTTAAATACAGGAGCTTCAAGATCATCAATGGTGGATCTTCATACACACACAAAAATCAGAACTGAGAAAATTTATATATAACTGCAACAACACATGGGTTCAAAAATACAAATAAATACAAACAAAAAAATACAAATATAGAAAGAGAATTTTGGAGTGAAACTCATGTACAATAATATTGAAGATAGAAACAAAATATGAAAAAAAATTCACAAGTCAAATCAGTAATTGCTGTGTGAAATATGATTTCTCATGGTTTGGCTATGGGATTTTTGAAATGAAAGAAATGGTTGAGTGAAATAGCGTTAACTGAGGCATTAAATAAGGGGAATAAGCTAATGCATGGGCCGGGTAAATAGTTTGGGCTGCATGGGTAGGAGAAGTAAATAATTTGGGCATGGGAATTTAAGGATAAATAGTTTGAAATTAATGGATATAAAGTGAGATTTCTCAAATTTGAGTCAAAAGTGACTAATTTTGCAAAAATCTAACAAAGAAGGAAAAGAAAGAGAAGGGCTACTAAGCTAAAAATCGAACATGGTCCAGCAATCAGGCCCAATCCTTTGCCAACTAATCCGTTCAAATACACGCCCCAGTCCATTAATTCACCCGGTCCAGCCTTAAAAGGATGTCGTTTTGAAACGGCTAATCTTGGCCCTTCATATCTTTGTTCCAATGGTCCGGAACTAATCCCTCATCTCCCTTAAAAGTGTGTGAGACGACCCCCCTATCCCCAGAGACCGTCTCAGAACTCACCCTTCCCCTATCTCTCACCCACCACCTTACGCCACCGTTGGAAATCGCCCCACGGCAGAGGCCCGTCTCCAAACACCACCAATTCTCACTGGTTTGGATCCGTTTTAGGATAAAACTTATACCAGTCGACTGTTCTTGACAAGGCCTTTCGATTGGTGGTGGTTTCATATCATTTCGCGGTGGTCGGATCATGGTCAACTAGTCGTTGACCAACCAGGCCTCTCCAAATTTGTTTGTTACTTCTTCATTCGACATGCAAGAGGTATCGCGGCATGTAGCAATGTCTTACATATAGAAATCTCGGCAAGTGCTCATGTGACAATCCCTCCGGCTTGCCGGAATTTGTTTCTTTCGCTCCGTCTTGGTTTCCATAGGTATATTTTCTTCCCCTTTTTCTTTAGTCTTTATTAATGGCATATTGTTCATTGTTAACCGAGCCAACCTGTCCACGTGGTTGCTTTATTAAGTTTGGATTGTGTTGTTTACTTGTGAAATTATGAATGGTTGTTAATTGCATCATTTGCATAGTGAACTGTTAATTGGTGTTTAGTTAATTTCTCAATTTGCTCATAGGTAACCCTAAGTTTCCCCAAGGTTAATTTTCAGAAGGTTGGATCTGTCCTAGTGAACATATGGTTTGCTAGGTTCAGAATTGATTTGGTTTTTTTGAATGTTATTGGCATTGGGCCTGTTGGCCATAGGCCCAAGTCTGCGCTGATGTAAAGGTCTAAAAATAAAGGGGTTAAGGAAGGTAATTCAAGGTTTTAATTGAGGAATAATTCTGTTAATAATTAGGAAGCTTCTAGGTGTGGAAAAAAGGACCAATTAGTAATAGGAAAACAAAAGAGGCCGGGGTGGTTGAGTAATAAACAGAAATTGGAGGAGATAAAAGAAAAGTGATAACTGAAAGGCAACATAGAGTCTGTTATTTGAGTAAATCCAGTTTACCTCCTTAACCTTTAAGGCTTGGGAAACTATACCCCCTCACATTTTAAATGGGAACGGCAACCCCTTTGTACTCAAAAATCAGTTGGAAAAAAAGAACTATTATCACTAAAAATAAAAAATTCAGAATAAACCCTCTTTTTGGAGGGAATTATTTTGGCGCCAGAATATGTTTGGCGCTATATTATGGTAATTAGCACAAGTTACCATGTTTACTTTTAACTTGTAAGCAAAAGCTTGACATAAAACTTTGGGGAAAACCTAGAGTCAACTGGAAACCAGTTGAACTTTTCAAGGTGAATAACCTTTATCACTGTTACAATATAATATCATATCAGTGGTTTTGTACTTGTGCACAAGTTTCAAAGTCTGTATATATTTATATAAATATATTCTTACTATAATATTATTTGCCACATTCTATGTTTCAAAAGGACAAAATACAAATAATAAAATACTACAGTATGAATGGAGTCCATCAGCCTTATCAGTTGAGAAACCATGGGTACTGCACAACAACAGTGTAGGTATTCTAATCTTACATCTGTTTCACCTTTTTATTTTCACTTAAGAATGTTTTCGTTATATGTATTGATTTACCAGTGAGTAAAGTTTTATCTGTCCAATCCAATATCTGTCTCTTTGTTAATTTTCACCGACGAATCCATATTTCTTCGATCCAACAACAAGGAATTCCACCTGAAAGCTTCACTTCTAGGCTTTTCTTTGTTGTCTATATCTTCTCAATTGGGATTTTTGGGGTCCTCCTCATTTGCACCAAATTGATGCAGATTTATTCAAACACTTCATCTAAAGATTTCCAGTGTCTTGCTAGCCTAACATGGAATTTTACTATAAGATGAAGTGTAATATGTTCATCCAAAATAATACTTGAGTTTCCTTGCTTGAAAATTTTAAGATATTTTTTTTTTGTTATTTTGAGGTCATTCCTAAAATTCATGTAGTAGAGAAAATGGTATATTAAAGTTCAAGAAAAGATAGTCACCTTAAATAATTTTTTTTTTTGAGATTCTTCTTACTATTAGATGAAATTATTGCTATGTAAAACTTTATTTTATTTATGTGCATTCTTTGGATATTAAAATTAGTATGAGAGTTCAGTTATTCAACTTTACTTATCCTACAGAAATCATGGTGGACAAGGTAACATTGAAAATTCATTATGGAGGATCTTTTGGATTGCATCCTGTCTTAAACTATGATGGGGGAAGGGGAAAGGTACACTCTGTACATAATATAGATTCTGATTGTTTGTCATATATAGAGCTTTTGGCTATAATGAAAGAACTTGGTTATTCTGAGAATTGTCTTACATATTATAATACGCCTAACCAAGATATTGCTGATGGACTGGTGTTATTAACTTATGATAAAATGGTATTAGAGATGGTGAAAGCCCATAACAATATTGATACTTTTGAGTTGTATGTTGAGGAGAACTTGATGGATTTTGGAGGAAATGTTGAAGCTGCGGGTGAAATTAGCTCTTATGATGCAGGGGGGTATGGAAAAGCTTTGGCAGATAATACACAAGGAGAGGAGGTGTAGTTCTGTATATGATAAATGAACCAACTGAAAATAACATTGAAGAGGATAAATCAATTGAGGATAGTGACTCATATAGAACTTATTCACCCGAAAGCGATGAAGAAAATAATTTTGAAGATGACTTCGAATACTTCGCGGACGGTGATATTCTTAGCGACTCATTTGAAGATATAAATAAACTTTTACAGAATAACCTCAACCCAGGAATTATAAGAGATATTGATGATCCATTTATTGACCACATGATAATTAAAAATATCCATAATGACTCATATTATGGAAGATCTGATGGTCTATCTGAAGAAGGTGTTCGAAGTGATTCAGAAGACTTAAGTGGTGATGATGAGACAAAGTGTGATACTCCTAATAAGGATATTGAATGGTTTAATGAAGAGATTAATATGGAAAATCCAATATTGTTCACAGGTTTGGGTTTTTCTTCGGTTCAACAATTTAGGAAAGCTTTGAGACAACATGCAATAAAGAATGGGTTTGAAGTTGGATTCTAAAAGAATGAAAGTGATAGAGTCACTATGCAATAAAGAATGGGTTTGAAGTTGGATTCGAAAAGAATGAAAGTGATAGAGTCACTGCACATTGCAAAAGATTGTGTGGATGGAGAATCCATGCTAGCTATTGGAAAAAGACCACTGTGTTTCAGATTTTTCACGGCCCATTTTACCCTCCGAAAGGTATCGTGATGACATCTAGTCTCTACGACCAGGTAAGCCTAAAATTTGCGGAAAATGATAGAATCAATAAAATAAAGACATAAAAGAACTCCAGTAGATATAACATAGCTGTTCAGCATATACACTTTCACTTCCCAAAACCCGAAATGTCACTATAGCCACAAGCTCTGCACTAAATGTAGCTCTATACAATGAAACAATGAAAAAATATGTAAGTCTTCTATGCCTATACTAGAGTAGAAGGGGACTCGTGGGATTCTGCGTACGCGGCAGAATTACCTCGTGGTCTCCTGGCAGCTGCTAGAACGACTCCTTGCCACGATACTGAGTGCTGGTACCTGGATCTGTACATGGGGAAAACATGCGCAGGAAAGGGCGTGAGTACTCCACATTCAGTACTCCGTAAGTGCCAAGCCTAACCCCAGTCAAGTAGTGACGAGGTCATGTTGATGCCCTACTAAGTTTGTAAAACAAGTCAATATACAATTTAAAACAGTGAAATATAGATAAGCAGGATTAATGAAAACGGAAAGATTTAATAACAGAAAGAGAGCCCTCGTCTCAGCACAACATATATCTCAACAGTAAATATGCAATGCAGTACACGAGGAAAGCTCCCGGATCTCAGTTTGTAGTCCCAATTTAAATATGCTATGCAGTACAGGGGTAAAGCTCCCGGGTCTCCGTCCGTAGTCCCAATTTAAATATGCGTTTCAGTATAGGGGGAAACTCCCGGATCTCCGTCCGTAGTTTAAATATGAAATGTAGTACAGGGTGAAAGCTCCCGGATCTCGGTCCGTAGTCCCAATTTAAATATGCAAAGCAGAAGTATGTCAATTATGGCTGAATTAAACAGTCCAGGAAAACAGCAGGCAAGAATAGAGTGAAACTACCTAAGCATGGTGCGACTAGTAGAAAATATGAGGAAATCAAGTCAGAACAGGTAAGCATGTTTACTCTTAAGCTATCTACTCAATTAAGATAGGAAACAGTAATATATGAATGAAAATTAGCGATTTCATAGGAGTAAAAATATGATTTTAGCAACAATGGCCAGTGTACGCACTCGTCACCTCACGTACACGGCGTCCACGTAACAAAATCAGTATAAAAATGCCTAAGAGGAAGTTCCCAACACAGAATTAGGCAAGCCACTTACCTTGACTGCACTAATCAACTCAACACCACGCTCTTGCCACAAGTATCTGACTCCGGGTGGCCCAAATCTATTCAAATCGATTGCATGGTGTAAATATTACTTCAAGGGAACAAAATAGCCAATTATTTATAAGCTAATACGCGAAATTAGGAAATTCGCCCAAAAAGTCCCCCGGGCCCACGTCTCAGAATCGGGTAAAATTTATATTTTCCGAACACCCATTCGCTCATGAACCTACTCGAACAAGAATCAACAAAATTCGACGTCTAAATCTCCCTAAATCCTCAGATTTCTGCTTGGGAAAATTTCATCTTATTTTCATGGTTTTTCATCCAATTTCATTAATTAGATTGAGGAAAATGATAGAGATTATTGATATACAAATGGATTAAGGTTAGAAAACGTTACCTATGATTCTCCTCTTCAAATCCCACTGAAAATCGCCAAGTTTCGAGCTCACAATCGATTTTGGAATTATGAATTTCAAACCCTCAGATTTTTTGTATAACCAACCCAGATATTTCGCACCTGCGACACTAGGATTGCACCTGCGGTGCCGCACCTGCGGTGCCGCACCTGCGGTGCCGCACCTGCGGTGCCGCACCTGCGGAAACCTAATCGCAAGTGCGGAAATTCATTAAATGACCTAGGGTCGCACCTGTGGCACCCCCTTCGCACCTGCGTGTCCGCACCTGCGGAAATACCAAGCAGGTGCGAGACTTCAGAACCAGAATGGTTCAGCTGCTCTCAAAGTCTCTAACTCACCCGTTGGGCATCCGAAACAACCCCGAGGCCCCCAGGACCTCAACCAAACCTACCAACTGGCCATAATACCTTGTTCAAACTTGGTCGAGCCTTAAAAACACATCTCATAACATCAAAATCATCAACTATGCATAAATTCAAGTCTAAGAACTTAGGAATTTCTAGAATTCACATTCGATGCCGAAACACGTCTAAACTCATCCGAATGACCTCAAATTTTGCACACAGGTCATAAATGACATTACGGACCTGCTGTCGCTTTCGGAATTCCATTCCGAGTCCGATATCAAAATTTCACCTATCAGCCTAAATTTTAACTTTCGCCAATTCAAGCCTAAATCCACAACTGACCTCGAAAACACATTTCAAACACGCTCCTAACCCCGAACTCGCCCAACAGAGCTAACGGAGTCGACGAAATTCCAATCCAGATCCGTCTTCACAACTCTAGCTATGGCCAGATTTCTAGAGCTAAATTCCACATTTATGGCTATGTGTCCAAAATCACCCCGGATTTCATCACTCAATGCTCCGACAAGTTCCAATAACATAAATAGACATGGGAGAAGCAGTTAATAGGGGATCGAGGCGCAAATTCTTTAAACGACCGACCGGGTTGTTATATTCTCCCCCTCTTAAGAAAATCGTTCGTCCTCGAGTGAGTATAGAAACATACCTGAAGCTATGAAAAGATGAGGGTACTGACTCCGCATATCCTGCTCGGTCTCCCAAGTCGCCTCCTCGACTGGCTGACCCCTCCACCGAACCTTAACTGAGGCAATATTCTTCGATCTGAGCTTTCTGACTTGCATGTCCAATATAGCCACAGGCTCCTCAACATATGATAGATCCTTGTCCAACTGGACTGAGCTGAAATCCAAGACATGAGTCGGGTCACCGTGATACTTCCGGAGCATGGAGACGTGGAACACCGGATGGACCCCTGCTAGGCTGGGAGGCAGGGCTAGCTCATAAACAACCTCCCCAACACGTCGCAACACCTCAAAAGGGTCAATAAATCTCGGACTCAGCTTGCCTTTCTTCCCGAACCTCATGACGCCCTTCATTGGCGATACCCGAAGCAAAACCCGATCACCAGCCATAAATGCCAAGTCACGAACCTTTCGGTCTGCATAGCTCTTCTGCCTGGACTTAGTTGTGCGAAGTCTCTCCTGAATCACCTTCACCTTGTCCAGGGCATCCTGAACCAAGTCTGTACCCAACAATCAAGCCTCGCCCGGCTCAAACTATCCCACGGGAGACCTGCACCGCTACCATACAAAACCTCATACAGCGCCATCTGAATGTTGGACTGGTAGCTGTTGTTATAAGCAAACTCTGCAAGAGGCAAGTATCGATCCCATGACCCTCCAAAATCTATCACACAGGCACGGAGCATATCCTCGAGAATCTGAATCGTGCGCTCCGACTGCCCGTCCGTCTGAGGGTGAAAAGTTGTGCTCAACTCTACCCTGTGATGCCTAACTCCTACTGAACGGCTCTCCAGAATCGTGAAGTGAACTGTGTATCTCTGTCTGAAATGATAGATACTGGAATACTGTGGAGGCAAACAATCTCTCTGATATTAATCTCAACCAACCTTTCTGATGAATATGTAGTTAGCACTAGAATGAAATAGGCCGATTTGGTCAGCCGGTCCACAATCATCCAAATAGCATCATGCTTCCTCAAAGTCCGAGGAAGTCCGACCACAAAGTCCATGGTGATCCGCTCCCACTTCCACTCTGGAAGCTCAATCTGCTGAAGTAACCCTCCCGGTCTCTGATGCTCACATTTGACTTGCTGACAGTTGAGACACTTGGCTACAAAC
>ML394308.1:29625-78598 GCA_005239525.1 Nicotiana knightiana | reverse complement strand
GAAATGGGCTGATTTGGTCAGCCGATCCACAATCACCCAAATAGCATCATGCTTCCTCAAAGTCCGAGGAAGTCCAACCACAAAGTCCATGGTGATCCGCTCCCACTTCCACTCTGGAAGCTCAATCTGCTGAAGTAACCCTCCCGGTCTCTGATGCTCACATTTGACTTGCTGACAGTTGAGACACTTGGCTACAAACACCACTATATCGTTCTTCATCCTTCGCCACCAATAGTGCTGTCTCAGATCCTGGTACATCTTCGCGGTGCCCAGATGGATGGAATATCGCGAACTATGAGCCTCATCAAGAATCAACTCCCGGAGCCCATCCACGTTGGGCACACAAATACGGCCCTACATCCTCATCACCCCGTAATCTCCTATAGTCACATCCCTGGCATCACCCCGTCGGACTCTATCCTAAAGAACCAAAAGGTGGGGATCATCATATTGGCGCTCTCTGATACGGTCATGAAGGGAAGATCAAGCGACCATGCAAGCTAATACCCGGCAAGTCTCAGAAAGATCTAATCTCACGAACTGACTGGCTAAGGACTGAACATCTAAGGCTAGAGGCCTCTCAGCTGCATGAAAGTATGCCAAACTCCCCAAACTCTCCGCCCGGCGACTCAAGGCGTCGGCCACCACATTGGCCTTCCCCGGGTGGTATAATATAGTGATATCATAGTCCTTTAGCAACTCCAACCACCTACGCTGGCGCAAATTCAGATCCTTCTGCTTGAATATGTGCTGCAAACTCCGGTGATCCGTGAATATCTCACAGGGAACACCATATAAATAATGACGTCATATCTTCAGGGCGTGAACAATCGATGCCAACTTGAGATCATGAACATGGTAGTTTTTCTCATGAACCTTCAACTATATGGAAGCGTAGGCAATCACCCTACTGTCCTGCATCAACACCGCTCCCAAGCCAATCTTTGAAGCATCACAATAAACTATATAGGACCCGGAACCGGTAGGCAAAACCAACACATGAGCTGTAGTCAGGCTGTCTTGAGCTTCTGAAAGCTCTCCTCACACTCCTCAGTCCATATAAAAGATGCACCATTCTGGGTCAGTCTGGTCATAGGCGCTGAAATGGATGAAAATCCCTCCACAAAACGGCGATAATACCCAGCCAAATCGAGGAAACTGCGGATCTCAGTAGCTGAGGACGGTCTGGGCCAACTCTATACCGCCTCCACCTTCTTAGGATCTACCTTGATCCCATCCGAAGACACCACGTGGCTTAGGAATGCCACAGAATCAAAGCCAAAATTCACACTTAGAAAACTTGGCATACAACTTCTTCTCCCTCAATGTCTGAAGCATGGTCCTCAAGTGCTGCTCATGATCCTCCTGGGACCGAGAATATACCAGAATGTCATCAACGAACATAATGACGAAAGTATCAAGATAAGGCCAAAATATGATGTGCATCAGGTGCATGAAGGCTGCTGGGGCATTGGTCAGCCCAAATGACATAACAAGGAACTCATAGTGGCCATATCTGGTCTTGAAGGCAGTCTTCGGGATATCCGGCTCCCGAATCTTCAACTGATGATAACCCGAACGCAGATCAATTTTGGAGAACACCCTAGCACCCTGTAACTGGTCAAATAGATCATCAATGCGAGGCAGTGGGTACCTGTTCTTCACTGTCACCTTATTCAGCTGCCGGTAGTCAATATACATACGCATCGAGCCATCCTTTTTCTTCACAAATAATACCGGAGCGCCCAAAGGTGATACACTGGGCCTGATGAATCCCTTTTCAAGCAAGTCTTGTAACTGCTCCTTCAGGTCCTTCAACTCAGGAGGAGCCATGCGATAAGGAGGAATGGAAATGGGCTGAGTGTCCGGCAACAAGTCAATGCCGAAATCAATGTCTCTATCGGGCGGCATACTCGGAAGATCAGCTGGAAATACATCGTAATAGTCCCTGACAACTGGAACTGACTCAACTATAGGGGTTTCAGCACTAACATCTCTCACATAAGCCAAATATGCATCACACCCCTTTTCAACCATCTGCTGAGCCTTAATAAAAGAAATGACTCGGCGGGGAGTATACTCTAAGGAACTTCTCCACTCTAACCTCGAAAATCCTAGCATAGCCAGCGTCACGGTCTTGGCGTGACAATCAAGAATAGCATAATAGGGAGACAACCAGTCTATACCCAATATAACATCGAAATCTACCATACTGAGTAGTAGTAAATCAGCTCTGGTCTCAAAACCACTGATAGCAAACAAGCATGACCGATATACGCAGTCCACAACAAGAGAATCTCCCACCGAAGTAGAAACATAAACAGGGGAACTCAAAGAATCCCAGGATATCCCCAGATGTGAAGCAAAATAGGAAGACACATATGAATATGTAGAGCCTGGGTCAAATAATACTAATACATCCCTATGACAAACGGTAACAATACCTATAATGACTAAATCTGAAGCAATGGCCTCGGACTGGCCCGTAAGAGCATAGTACCTGGCCTGGCATCCCCCTCTAGGGCGACCACGACCTCCCCGACCTCCACCTCGAGCTGCCTGAGGTGGTGGGGTAGCAGCTGGGGCTGGAAGAATAGCTGGAGGACCTGGTGGAAGACGTGGAGCCTGATAAGTCTGAGAGGGTGCACCCTGATAAATCTGAGGTGGTGCGCCCCTCCTCGCTCTGGGGCAATCTCTGATCATATGATGAGGGTCACCACACTCAAAGCAACCCCTTGGAGAACGTGGCGGCCGTTGCTGACTCTGAACTGGCCTACTGAACTGGCCAGTGATAGCACCTCGAGTAGGAGGCACCTGAGATACTGGTGGCGCATAATAAGGCTCCTGAGGTCTAGGAGGAGTTGGAATACCTCTGGCTGCTGGGAGAGCTGAATGAACAACGCGACTCACGAAACCCCTACCATAGCGTGCTGCTAGTGCACGGGCTCCTGAAAAATGACTAGTCTCTCGAGACCTCTTGGCCTCTCTCTCTCCTCCTTGTCCCGGGCTAACATAGTCTCAATCCTCCGAGCAATACTCATGGCCTGCTGGTAAGTAATATCGGTCTCCAGCTCTCTAGCCATGCTGGTCCGAATACTGGGGTAGAGTCCCTCAATAAAGCACCGAACCCTCTCTCTGACAGTGACAACCAAAGCTGGTGCATGGCAAGCCAAATCGTTGAAACGAACTGCATACTCTGACACAGTCATGGAACCCTGGCATAGCTGCTCAAACTCCGCACGCCAAGCATCCCTGAAGCTCTGAGGGACAAACTTAAGTAAGAACATCTCGGAAAACTGAGCCCAAGTAAGTGAAGCTGCCTCGTCCGGGCTACTAAGCTCAAAAGCACGCCACCACTGAAAAGCTTCTCCCCTGAGCTGGAAAGCAATGAAAGAAACCCCACTCGTCTCCACAATACCCATAGTGCGGAGAATGCGATGACACCCCTCAATAAAACCCAGGCGTCATCTGAAGCTAGTTCGTTGAACCCAGGTGGGTTGTACTTCTTGTACTCTCAAGTCGGAGCTGCTCTGCCTCAGGAACAATTATCCTAGTCTCACGCTGAGCTGGAGCTGCTGGGGGCATAGGAATATACTCTGGAACCTGCCTAATATGAACTCTCTGCTCAGGAGTATGGGTTGCGGGAGTCTGTGTCCCTCCTCCGGCCTGGGATGTAGCTGGAGCTATCGGGTTTAGACCCGCCTGAGACAGAGTACTGAAGGCACTCAAGAACTGAGCCAATGTCTCCTGGAGGTCTGGAGTAACAGTAGGGACCTCCTGTGCCCCTCCAACTGTAGCTGCTGGGGGCTCCTCTGCCTCTGCTCTAGCCGGTGCTCGGTTTGCACCTCGTGCTCGTCCCCTGCCCCAGCCCCTGCCTATGGTGGCTCTGACTGGCTCGGGTGCCTGGTCATCAGTACGTCCGGTACGGGTACGAACCATCTGCAAGCAAGAATAGAATTGAGTTTAAGAATTTGATGACAACAACTAGCACGATAAGGAATTCCAAAGAATTTGATTGTTCTTAACAGTTACATAGCCTATCGAAGATAGATACGGACGTCTCCGCACCGATCCGCGAGACTCTAATAAACCGGCTTGTGACTTGTGACTCCTATGAACCTAGACGCTCTGATACCAACTTGTCACGACCCATTTTGCCCTCCGAAAGGTATCGTGATGGTACCTAGTCTCTACGACTAGGTAAGCCTAAAATTTGCGGAAAATGATAGCATCAATAAAATAAAGACAGAAAAGAACTCCGGTAGATATAACATAGCTGCTCAGCATACACACTTTCACTTCCCAAAACCCGGAATGTCACTATAGCCACAAGCTCTGTACTAAATGTAGCTCTATACAATGAAACAATGGAAAAATACATAAGTCTTCTATGCCTATACTAGAGTAGAAAGGGACTCGTGGGATTCTGCGGACGTGGCAGAATTACCTCGCGGTCTCCTGGCAGCTGCTAGAATGACTCCTAACCACGATACTGAGTGCTGGTATCTGGATCTGCACATGGGGAAAGCATGCGCAAGAAAGGGCGTGAGTACTCCACATTCAGTACTCCGTAAGTGCCAAGCCTAACCCCAGTCAAGTAGTGACGATGTCAGGTTGAGGCCCACTTAGTTTGTAAAACAAGTCAATATACAATTTAAAACAGTGAAATATAGATAAGCAATGATAAGCAGGATTCATGAAAACAGAAAGATTTAATAACAGAAAGAGAGCCCTCGGCTCAGCACAACATATATCTCAACAGTAAATGTGCAATGTAGTACACGGGGAAAGCTTCCGGATCTCAGTCTGTAGTCCCAATTTAAATATGCTAATGCAGTACATGGGGAAAGCTCCCGGATCTCCGTCCATAGTCCCAATTTAAATATGCGTGTCAGTACAGGGGGAAAGCTCCCGAATCTCGGTCCATAGTCCCAATTTAAATATGAAATGCATTATAGGGGGAAAGCTCGCGGATCTCGATCCGTAATCCCAATTTAAATATGCAAAGCAGAAGTATGTCAATTATGGCTGAATTAAACAGTCCAGGAAAACAACATGCAAGAATAGAGTGAAACTACCTAAGCATGGTGCGACTAGTACCAAATAAGAGGAAATCAAGTCAGAACAGGTAGACATGCTTACTCTTAAGCTATTTACTCAATTAAGATATGAAACAATAATATATGAATGAAAATGAGTGATTTCATGGGAGTAAAAATAGGATTTTAGCAACAATGACCCGTGTACGCACTCGTCACCTCATGTACACGGCGTCCAGTAACAAAATCAGTATAAAAATGCCTAAGGGGAAGTTCCCAACACAGAATTAGCAAGCCACTTACCTTGACTGCGCTAATCAACTCAATACCACGCTCTTGCCACGAGTATCTAACTCCGGGTGGCCCAAATCTATTCAAATCGATTGCATGGTGTAAATATCACTTCAAGGGAACAAAATAGTTAATTATTTATAAGCTAATACGAGAAATTAGGAAATTCGTCTAAAAAGTCCCTCGGGACCACGCCTCGGAATCGGGTAAAATTTATATTTCCCGAACACCCATTCGCTCATGAACCCACTCGAACAAGAATCAACAAAATCAGACGTCTAAATCTTCCTAAATCCTCAAATTTCTACTTGGGGAAATTTCATCTCATTTTCATGATTTTTCATCCAATTTCATTGATTAGATTGAGGAAAATGATAGAGATTATTGATATACAAATGGATTAAGATTAGAAAACGTTACCTATGATTCTCCTCTTCAAATCTCACTGAAAATCGCCAAGTTCCGAGCTCACAATCAATTTTGGAATTATGAATTTCAAACCCTCGGATTTTTGGTATAACCAACCCAGATATTTCGCACTTGCGACACTGGGATTGCACCTGCAGTGCCGCACCTGCGGAAACCCAATCGCAGGTGCGAAAATTCATTAAATGACCTGGGGTCGCACCTGCAACACCCCCTTTGCACCTGCGTGTCCGCACCTGCGGAAATACCAAGCAGGTGCGAGACTTCAGAACCAAAATGGTTGAGCTGCTCTCAAAGTCTCAAACTCACCTGTTGGGCATCCGAAACAACCCCGAGGCCTTCGGGACCTTAACCAAACCTACCAACTGACCCTAATACCTTGTTCAAACTTGGTCGAGCCTTAAAAACACATCTCATAACATCAAAATCATCAACTATGCATAGATTCGAGCCTAAGAACTTAAGAATTTCTAGAATTCATATCCGATGCCGAAACACGTCTAAACTCATCCGAATGACCTCAAATTTTGTACACCGGTCATAAATGACATTACGGACCTGCTGTCGCTTGCGGAATTTCATTCCGAGTCCGATATCAAAATTTCACCTATCGGCCGATATCGCCGAAATTCTAACTTTCGCTAATTCAAGCCTAAATTCACAACCGACCTCGAAAAAACATTCTGAACATGCTTCTAACCCCGAAATCACCCAACGGAGCTAACAGAGTCGACATAATTTGATTCCGGATCCGTCTTCACACAACTCTAGCTACGGCCAGATTTCTAACGCTAAAATCCACATTTATGGACTATGTGTCCAAAATTACCCCGGATTTCATCACTCAACGCTCCGACAAGTTCCAATAACATAAATAGACATTAGAGAAACGGTTAATAGGGGATCGGGGCACAAATTCATAAAACGACCGACCGGGTCGTTACAAGATTAGAGGTAGGGGAACAACTATTTTGCAGTCCATGAATGGTAGAGGCGGGGCAGAGGAAGAGCGAGAGGAATGGGAAAGCAAAATAAATATGGTCCATATTGTGCAATAGGGATCTGGAATGGTATCGGAATGTCAAACATGAACCAATTTGTAATGGCCTCACAGGTAATAATAGGGTATTTTTCATACCATATGTTAATAATAGATGTTTTATCAATAATTTTCTACCCTAATTGTAATTTTTGGTTTTCAAGGTTCAACCACCTAGACCAAGTCAAATTGCTTCTTCAGCTACACAACTTGGAACTTCTCAATTGCACTGGCAACCAACACCTTTTGGAGATGCTATTTGTCACACCTTTTTTTTCCCCATAAGGATGATTAGGAAGTTTTTCTAATTTAAGTGACATTATCGATTTTGGGATTTATTTATTGATTTTTCAGAGTTGTCACTCGGATTTTTTACGGTGTTTTGGGACATCATTTATTTATTTTAAAATCCCAAATCGAGGAATTTTTTAACTGTTTAAAAATGTCTGCGAACCAAAAATCGGGGTAAGGAATCCTGTTAACCCGGGAGAAGGTGTTAGGCACTCCCGAATTTCGTGGTTCTAGCACGGTCGCTTAACTATTGATATTTGGCTTAATTATCTAATTATTTACATATTTTAAACCTATTGTGTGTTTTAGCCTTTTTACTTTTTAGCCGCTTTTAATATTTATGGATTATTCTGAAACAAGTCACGATGACATGCACTTGTCATCTTTTGACACATTGCAAACGCGTCATATGAAATGCACCCGCAATTTATAACGTGTTGATTTTATTATTGTTTGAAGTTGTAGTCGGGTAGCATAAAATGCAAACCTGAATGTAGATTACGTAATCATGACTATGGTCACGATGATTTAATTGCTTATCTGAAGCAAATTATTATTCTTTTTTAAGTTTTTGTTTTTCTTAAATTATTTGTAGTATTAGTCCAAGAGGTATTTTTGGACTACAAAGTATTGGGTGTTCAAAATCTTCTAAGACTAAGTTATCTAGTCTAAGGATGAGAGTTTGGGCCATGACTAAATCTAGCCAGGTTTAGTGATTAGTATTTGGACCAGCCCTATTTTAGGAACAGTCTAACTAAAATATCACACAAAGGAGTCACATTGTACAAGATGAAAGCATGATTCAATTAATAGTTTTACGAATTATAATACACCGGGTCATGTAGTTTTATTAGTTTTAGAAAGAGAGAGAGAGATACATGTTGTCTAGTTTACGATTCATACACTTAGTGTTACATAGGAAACTCATGGGTCTGGGTCACGAATGACAAGCCCAATAAGATCAATTTTTAAATGTCTTTGGGGTCTTATGTTTGAGATCCACTAGCCCAAGACTTTTCCCTACTTAATAAATCCCAAAACAAAAGAAACTTTTGCCAGAAACATGAATGTTATTACATATTTAAACTGAACAAACATCAAGCTAAGGCAGAGAAGAAGAAATACTAAACTTATACTATAAATTTTTAGGCCTGTTACTACAAGGTCATGATACATAAACAAGTCCTTTCTAAACTTAATGGAAAACAAGTCTTGAACAGTAAATTTAGTTCCACAATTGGTATTACATGGAAAATTAATGGTACTTAAGTAAAAATACGAACCAGATTTTCTATTAAACCAGATTAAGCTAATTTTAAAATTAAAGTATAATGCTGGAGATTTGGGCTTTATATCGCCAGGCCCAAGGCCCAGGTTCAGGCTTGTTCGGGCCTAATGGGCCATCTTATCAGTCTGACCCATTTTTCTACATTCAATTCAACGAAATGCTTAAACAAAATAATAATAGTCCAGTTCTTTACAATAACTTTTAACATTAAAAAAGGCATAGTTAGTTTATAGAAATAGGTATATCTTTTACATCATTGTTCAACTACAAAAATACAAATTTATCTTTTAAAAAAAAAGACATGAAAACAGTATTTGAATAAAAATAACAGCCCTAATCTATTGCTGCTTCAACTTGAACCAGCTTGGATTTGCTTATGACTTTAACGACTATATCAAGCACCTGCGTCCTTGTTAGTGATTTTCAAACAACCAAAACACATATTTGTGCATTATTTTGGAGTGAACCTGGTCATTGGAGGGTCAGATTCACTTCCTTGAATGCCATTCAAAGGGTAAGATTCTTACAACCTTGATTAGAGTTTATAAGTATGTACATATACAGTTTTAACAAATAAGCATAGTCATGGAGAGAATTGAACACATAGCACAATGATTCAGATTTTTAGGGCCAGAATTAACAGATATCCGAGATAGCACTAAACTATGGTCTATTTGCATTAATCAACCCAAAATTCACATGTTCATGACTTTACAAACTAAGAGGGAAATCCAGCCAACCAAACAGGTTCCAATACCAATCAAACATAGACTTTTAAGCTCAAAAGAAATTCTATTAAGGCAAAGCTGTTACATACCTTTTACAGAGGAAAATCAGTAAAGAATTATGACCAAATAAAGATCAGAAAACCAGAAAAAAAGGAGAGCTTGCAGCAAACAAGAACATCAACAAACCAGCAAGGATACCCATCGACAACAGTTTGAATAAACCAGATTTTTTGAATGAAAAAATCAACGAGAAAACCAGTTTTTCCCAAGGAAGTCATAGCCAAAAGAAGACCAATTTTTCAGAGTGCTCTTGCACTAATAATTTTGATATTTTCAGTGTTTTCTCTGTTTTTCAGAATGAAAGCAGTTTTCTAGTGCGTGTGTGTAAATTTTCTGTGTATTTTTCTCTTATGAAATCTGTTGTGAAGTCTAAAAACCTCTAAAATTTTTGGTAAAAGTGTCTTATTCATAAATGGCCTAGCCTATATATATAGGCAATCTAAGGGTGGTATCAATTGGAAATATTCCTTATCCCTTAATATGAAAATGGTACAGATACAACTGTCCATTCTTATCCTATTTTGGCATTTTTGTAACAGCTAGGACAGTTGTACCATTTTCTACAAAGTTCTTCTATTTACAGCCCCCTTTTACCCCTTAAAAATTACTGCTTTTACCTCAAAAATCTGATTTTATGCTTTTCTGATTTTATTTTGATGTTTATCCTAATTCTAGAAGTTTCTTCATTTAATGTTCCTGAACTACTCTGAAATATCCCTTAAAATTACCCCTTTAGTGTTAAAGATTAAGTTACTTATTAGTGTTGACTATTTTTACCTAATTAAGAGACTAGGCTCAATGGTTAATACTAAAGAAGAAGCTGAAAATTACACTTCTTCAATAGTGACTTGAAACAAGCTAAGTGAATTATTTTTGGACTTAAACTTAGCTAATTAAAGTGACCTTACTATGTGAGTAGCTTAGTTAAGTAATTTAGACTTAGCTTTCCTTAAATTAGAGGTCAATTGTCTATTTTAAGAACCTTGTAACTAGACTAAACTATTTTAAACTAGGGGTCAATTGCCCATTTTAAGAATCTTAGCCTAAGTTAACCAATTACGTACAAAATCAGAATTTTATTACTTAACCATTATGATGAATTAATTAGGCCAGGGTTTAACACAATAGTTTAGAGTTGGTTAAAAAGCTAGGTGATTGGTTCTCATAACCTTAAGTATGTGTGATTAAACTTTAAACATCTCAATCAGATGCTAACTTATAAGCATGCTCAGGGCAGTCAACCAAACTAGGAATATTAAAACATGAGAACCCTTGACTATTGGTTCAGGATTAAGTAATAAGAATTAGGGTTGACCTAAATTAAGACCTAATCATGCAGGATTAAACTGGAGTGGAAATTATATGATTTAACACATATGCTATTCTACCAGCAAAGATAGCCAAAACAGAAAGACTAGAACTGAAAATCTAAAATCAGTGGTCATGCATGATTGACAGACAAAACTAACAATTCAATTTACAACAATATTTACCTAATAACAACTAATTTCAGTACATAAACAATTAGGGAAAATAGGGGAGGGGAGGTACAGTTCGAAGGAGACATGCAAACCCTAATCAAGAGTCGAATTCATGGAATTATGAGCATCAAACTAGAACTATCTTAAAAATCAGTGAACAACTAAAGGAAATTGACACTTAGGCTAATCAATTTATAAAATCAGAATTTATCAGAGAAAAAGAAGAGGATCAAAACTAAACCTATAATCATGCTCAAATACATAGGAAAGAAGGTTTTAAGGGGTACCCGTTAGTTTGACAAAGTTTGGCTGGATTCCGGCAGCTTGCCGGACTTTGGCCGGACTCCGGTGCGGGTTTGGAAACGGGCCAAACCCACATGAATCAATAGCCCTTACTAAGGGCTATCGACTCATGTAGGTTTGAGTTGTTGGCTCCTTCTAGTTTAACATGGTCAATTTTAGGGTTTTCGAAGTTTTTAATTTGTAATTAATGGATTTTGGTGGGGTTTTTGGAGAAGTTAAAGGTGGAATAGGGTTGAGTAGATTGTCTGGTATAATTTTGGGGTGGTTTGGGGGTGTTCCGCCGGCGGCAGGCGATTTCCGGGTGGCGGAGTATGGTGGTCGGCAACGGAGAGTGACAGAGAGACGGAGGGGTCTGTTAGGGGGTGGGGGGATGGGTTCTGAGGGGGGTGGTAAGGGTTAGGACATTTTTATAGTTAGTGAATGGGTAGTTGTGAGCCGTTGGATCAAAAGGATCCAACGACTGGGGATGGGGCAAGGCTAAACGGGGTCGTTTAGATGGGCAGGTGTTTGGGCTGGGCAGATGGGTGTTAGAGAGGAGGACTTGGGCTTGGCTTAGAATGACCCAGTCCAATTTTAGCCTCTCTTTTAACAAGCTTAGGTTAATTACCAATTAAATTAATTCTAATTAAAACTCTAAAAATGTATTAATTAGTTTTAACCTAGTTTTATCTAATTATAGGTTAACTAATGAGTGAATTAAAAGTGAAATTATTAATTCAATACCCATAATTATTTAAAGAACAATTTTTTTTTTGTAATTTTCTTAGTAAAATGATTAAATTATGCAACTAATTATCAAAAACTTAATTATGCCTAATAATAAAAGTTTTAAAATGTTTTTATTATTATTTATCATTTTATAAATTTTTAAAAGATGAATTATGGCCATGCAATGCAAATAATTCACAAATAAACACTGAAATTCAACAAAAATCTATAAAATCAATTTATTTATCAAATTTTGTAGGAGTATTTAGTTGGTGAAATATTACATGCTTACAACTGTCCCTCTTTGCTCGGAAACACGAAGGGTTTTCGGGCAAAGACAAAGTGAGCAGTTATGAACAATTTTTACCCGTTCAAATACTCCACGTGAAGCGCTTTTGAAAAGTTTGATCGAACCCTACTTCAAATGTTGCCTACATATCCTTGATTATAAAGGAATCAGGTCAGTGTAGTTCTGGAAGTTTTGGTGGTTGGGACTACCGGGTAACTGTGATTTCACTGCGCCTGTTACTGTTGCTGAGCTCCTTATTACACCAAAGTAGCAAAATGAAAAAGACTAACTAAGTCTATCATCTACTAGTTACAAGATCCCTATCTGCGAACTCTAAGGCTTGGTCTTGAGTCTTGGCTTTTGCTGACTTTGACCTGGATCTTGATGCTTGTTAGCTGCAAATGATGGCTTCATCTTTTCATTTTCTGGATCAAAGCAGAATGGATGACTCTAATCTCGTCCGGAGTAGTCTATGTCTTCTCCACTTCCACTATTCGGGTTTGGCCTTCTCTTTTTCTTCTTTTCTTTTATTCTGGATCGAAACTTCCTTTTTTGGTCGTCTCGAATCCATTGTCCTAAATTGTAATCTGCGCAAAATCAAGAACAACGAACGGAATTTTCTGCCCCAGTTTTCACTCGGAAAATTTCGTGAGTTATTGTAATAAAAACTATACTACTTCATTATTAAAAATAATGAAAGGTCGGGAATGGTGTATTTGGAGTGATTGTAGACTAGAGAGTGTGTACCCTATGTCTAGAAGTAAGATCACCTAGGGATTGGAGACCCTATGTTGGAAAATATCGACAGATTATGCTGTCGTAAGGAAAAATCGCCAGGCTATGCCGGCGTCAGAAAAAGATCAACAGGTTATGTTGTTGTCAGGAGAAGATCACCAGGTTATGCTGGCATCTGGGGAAGGATCAACAGGTTATGCTGTTGACAAGGAAAGATCACCAGGTTATGCTGGTGTTAGGAAAAGATCAACAAGTTATGCTGTTGTCTAGAGAAGATCACCAGGTTATGCTGGTATCGTGAAAAGGTCAACAGGTTATGCTGTTGCCAGGAAAAGATCACTAGGTTATGCTGGCGTCTAAACGATCACCAGGTTAAGCTGGTGTCTGAAAAAGGTCAACAAGTTATGTTGTCGCCAAGGAAGATCATCAGGTTATGCTGGCGCCTGGAAAAGGTCAATAGGTTATGTTGTTGCCAGGAAAAGATCACCAAGTTATGCTGGTGTCGGAAAAAGTTCAATAGGTAATGTTGTTGCCAGGAATGATCACCAGGTTATGCTGGTGTCGGAAAAGGTCAACAGGTTATGTTGTTGCCAGGAAAAGATCACCAGGTTATGCTGGTGTCTGAAAAAGGTCAATAGGTTATGCTGTCGCCAGGAACGATCACCAGGTTATGCTGGTGTTGGAAGAAGATCAACAGGTTATGTTGTTGTCAAGGAAAGATCACCAGGTTATGCTGGCGTCTGGAAAAGGTCAACAGGTTATGCTTTTGCCAGGAAAAAAAATTACCAAGTTATGTTGGTGTGTGCTAGGGAGTGGGACCCTATGTTGGAAGAATCATCGGGTTATGCCGGCATCAACTAGGGATTGAGATCCTAAGTTGAAAAAATCATTAGGTTATGCCGGCATCAACTAGGGAGTGGGACCCTATGTTGGCATCAACTAAGGAATGAAATATCCTAGGTTGGAAAAGGTTTAGCTAGGGGCTGGGGCTCTATACTACTTAGATTTGAATTATTTTCAACATCATTTCTTCTTCTCTCTTTTTTGAATGAGTGATTGCGGGAAAGAATTTTTGGAGGAAACTTCCATTTTGGAGTTGTCACTGCAGAACTCCTTCGAGCCCTTGCGCAATTTCTTTTGGTTGCACCTGCCTTTTGCAAGGTTGCTTTCGAGTTGCACCTGTTTCCTATTTTCAAACAAAGAACAATTTGTTAGTTTGAAACAGTGGTTGGTTTTGCGGCCTTGATTATTTCAACTGCTTGATCTCGGCCCCTTTGACGAAGATCTCAACGGCTGGCTTGCTTGCTGGGTATCAGGTTTCATTTCTAAACCCGGGGACTCTGGTTTTCCAGATTTGCTTATGGCAATCGGTCACGTGGGACCCAACATTCCGACTTTGTTTTGCCTTCGCAGGTCTTTCACTTTTGACTCATTTTTCCTTTTGGATTTCCGAAGCATCGGTAAGATCCAGGCTCCTCAGATTTGCTGCAACGGCTAGTCGCGTGGGACTTAACCTTTATGACTTTATTTTGCTTTTATCGGCCTTCCATTTCTGCTTCATAGCACTTGGAGTATTTTGGCTTTTCAAACCTTGCCGAGATGGTTAGCCACGTGGGGCTCAACCTTTCAACTTCATCTGCCTTTATAGGCACTTCAATTTGATTTTCTCCTTTCAAGGGCTTTGAGTTTGGAACATCTGCCGATATGGCCAGTCGAGATCGACTCGATGCCCCTGATGAGGCTGGGTGCCTTTTGCATATCAGCCCGTGTCAAATGAGAGCTTTGTAAATAAGTTTTTCCATCCTTTCTTTGTCTTACTTTTAGAAACAGACTTAGACCGAAAGGGATTGAAAGAAAATAACAAAGGAACAGAAACAACGAATTTTGACAAGGAATATCCCTTTCGGGGAAAGGAAAGAAGGACTTATCTGGAGTGTATGCGGCCTTCAATGAACATGAATGCTTCTTGGACTAGATGCCTGATCTGCGCAAGCCGTCTAACTCTCAGAAATTTATCACAATTATTACCCCGAGATCGAGAAACCTTGCCCCGGACTGTGTCCATGTCAATGAACCATTATCCTTTTCGGTCAGTAGCGCCCTTTGCGGGTTTTCGCCAACTAACCTCTCTCATTTCTCTTCTCACTATCTCCTTGTAGTGCTCTTTGCGAGTTTTCACTAACAAGACTCTCTCATTTTCAATTTCTCTGCTCACGGTCGCCTCACGGTGCCCGTGTGGATTTTCACCGATAAGACTCTCTCATTTTAATTTCTCTTCTTACCGTCGCCTCACGGAGCCCGTGTGGGTTTTCACCGATAAAACTCTCTCATTTTAATTTCTCTTCTTACCGTCGCCTCACGGTGCCCGTGTGGGTTTTCACCGATAAGACTCTCATTTTAATTTCTCTCATTTACTTGTAACAACCCCAACAATTATATCCTCCAATTTTAAAAATCTCTGCCGATCGGAAGGACTTGAACAGGATTTTGGTGAAAGGAATCTGTATTTGAATTACAACTTTGGAACCTTTCAGGCGAAAACATCGCCGAATATATCATAACATTTGCCCCAGCTTAAACTCTTGGGGAAATGTGGCATTTTATTTTGGTGTGACTGAACCCTAGAGAGAGGATGCCTACGTATCCTTTCGGAATCAAGTCGAACGTAGTTCAGGGAAACATTTTTGTTTTTGTTTTGATTTTGATTTTGATTGATTTTTTTTGGTTCCAAGGAGGGTAATGAAAGAAAGATAGACGACTCAAAAGGGTTTACAAAAGTTGATAGTGTTTGGGGTAGCGGGAATGAAAGCCTTCGTCACTTCGATCGGTGAGCGTCAACATCATGAAAAGTTCAAACATAGTACCTTTTGACTGCATCTGCGTTGACGGCCGTTTCGGGGTCATTTCCTTCGACGTCCCTTAAGTACAATACTCCTTTTGGTAGCAATTTCCTTATGATATATGGACCTTTCCAATTTGGGGCAAATTTTCCTTTCGCCTCTTCATGGTGTGGGAGGATACGTCTTAGGACGAGTTGCCCCACTTCGAAATTCCTAGGCCGCATTTTCTTGTTATAGGCGCGGGCCATTCTTTGTTGGTACAATTGCATGTGACAAACCGCGGTCATTATTTTCTCATCAATCAGAGTTAACTATTCCAATCGGGTTTTTACCCATTCATCATCTTCAATTTCAACTTCAACAATGATCCGAAGGGAGGGAATTTTGACTTCTGTGGGTATTACGGCTTTAGTGCCATAAACCAATATATAGGGCGTAGCTCCAACCGATGTGCGCACGGTCGTGCGATATCCCAATAATGCGAAAGGCAATTTCTCATGCCATTGCCTAGAACTTTGAATCATTTTTCTGAGGATTTTCTTGATGTTTTTATTTGCTGCTTCAACAGCGCCGTTGGCTTTGGGTCGGTACGGGGTGGAATTACAGTGTGTGATTAGAAACTGTTCACCTACCTCCCTCATCAAGTGACTGTTTAGATTTGCGGCATTGTTAGTAATGATAGTTTTTTGGAATACCAAAACAACAAATGATGTTGGAGTGCACAAAATCCACCATTGCTTTCTTAGTGATGGCTTTGAATGTGACTGCCTCGACCCATTTTGTGAAATAGTCGATAGCAACCAAGATAAATCTGTGCCCGTTTGAATCTCTCGGCTCGATTGGCCCAATGACATCCATTCCCCAGGCAACGAACGGCCAAGGTGCTGACATGTGATGTAACTCTGAAGGCGGCACATGAAGCAAATCACCATGTATTTGACATTGATGGCATTTCCGGACAAAGCTGAAACAATCTTTCTCCATGGTCATCCAGTAATATCCTGCCCGCAGGATTTTCTTTGCGAGGATGTATCCGTTCATATGGGGACCACATACTCCTGAATGCACTTCGTTCATAATTCTTTCAGCTTCTTTGGCATCCACGCACCTTAATAGATTCAAATCGGGAGTTCTTTTATACAACACTTCTCCGCTTAAGAAGAAACCGCTGGCGAGCCTTCTGATGGTTCTCTTTTGGTCCCTATTGGCCTGCTCCAGGTACTCTTTTGTTTTCAAGAATCTTTTAATATCATGATACCATGGTTGGACTTCGGGCTCTACTTCAACCGTGTTACAATAACCATGTCTTTCTCGGATTTGAATCTCCAGCGGGTCAATATGGGCATTGCCCGGATTTGGCAGCGTTGCAACTAAGGTAGCCAATTCATTGTGAAATCAAGGAATATACCTGAATTCAATGACTTTAAATCGCTCGCTAAGATCTTCCACATGTTGTATATATGGAAGAAGCTTGACATCTCGAGTTTCCCACTTCCGTTGAGCTTGCTTAATGATCAAGTCGGAGTCTCCCATGATTAGCAGCTCCTCCACATCCATATCAATTGCCATGTTCATGCCCATTATGCAGGGTTCATATTCAAAAATGTTGTTTGTACAGAAGAACCGAAGACGGGCGGTGGCTGGATAGTGTTGTCCTGTAGGCGAAATCAAGATTGCCCCAATCCCAACACCTTTTGCATTTACAGCTCCGTCAAAGAATATTTTTGCAAGTGTTAGTGTCTTCTGGAATTACCTCAACTGAGTTTACTTCCTCGTTCGGGAAGTAGGTACTCAAGGGTTGATATTCATCATCAACAAGATTTTCAGCTAGGTGGTCTGCCAAGGCTTGAGCTTTCATCGTCGTGCAGGTGACATAGACTATGTCAAACTCGGTGAGCAGGATTTGCCATTTTGCTAATCTCCCGGTGGGCATCGGCTTTTGGAATATATATTTCAAAGGATCCAGCATGGTGATGAGATAGGTGGTGTAAGCCAAAAGTAATGTCGGAGCTTCTGAGCGACCCAAGTTAGGGCGCAACAGGTTCTTTCCAACAAGGTATACACTGCTTCATAACTTGTGAACTTCTTGCTCAAATAGTATATGGCTTGTTCTTTCTTCTCGGTCACATCATGCTGTCCGAGAACACATCCGAAGGAATTCTCCAACACTGTCAAATACAAGAACAAAGGCTCTCCAGGTTTGGGTGGGACCAACACCGACAGATTCGATAGATATTCTTTGATTTTGTCGAATTGACACTCGTCTGTCCATTTAACTTCCGCATCTTTCTTCAATAGCTTAAATATGGGCTCGCACGTGGATGTCAATTGAGCAATGAACCTGCTGATGTAATTCAACCTGCCCAGCAAACTCATGACCTCTTTCTTGGTTTTCGGAGGGGGCAAATCCCGAATAGACTTTATCTTTGTTGGGTCCAGCTCGATGCCCGGTCGATCGACTATAAACCCCAACAATTTCCTAGACGGAACTCCGAAGGAACACTTAGCTGGATTTAATTTCAAGTCGTACTTACGCAGACATTCAAAGAATTTTCTCAGATGCTGCACATGGTCGTCCTGGGTTCTGGATTTAATGATCACATCATCCACATATACCTCGATTTCCTAGTGCATCATGTCATGAAAAATGGCGGTTATAGCCCTCATGTAAGTTGCCCCAGCGTTCTTCAGACCGAATGGCATGATCCGGTAACAGTAAGTACCCCAAGATGTGGTGAAAGCCGTCTTTTCTGCGTCTTCTTCATCCATCAGAACCTGGTGATATCCAGCGTAACAATCTACGAAAGACTGTATCTCATGTTTGGCACAATTGTCAACCAGGATGTGGATGTTTGGCAGTGGAAAGTTATCCTTGGGACTTTCTTTGTTCAAATCCCGATAATCAACACGCACTCGGACTTTCCCATCTTTCTTCGGCACTAGGACCACATTAGCCAACCACGTGGTGTATCGGACCACTCGGATTACTCCAGCTTTCAACTGTTTAGTGACCTCTTCTTTAATCTTGTCACTGATATCTGCTTTAAATTTTCTCTGTTTTTGTTGGACACGTGGATGACCGGGGTAAATTGGCAATTTGTGCACCACTAAATCAACACTCAGTCCGGGCATATCATCATAGGACCAGGCAAACACGTCTTTGAATTCGAACAAAAGTTGGATCAATGCGTCCCTGGTTTTTTCATCAGTGTGAATACTTATGATGGTTTCTCGGACCTCTTCCGAAATACTCAAATTAACCTGCTCGGTTTCATTTAAATTTGGCTTAGGGTTATTCTCAGATTGTTCCAGTTCTCGATTTATTTCCCTAAAAGCCTCATCTTCATCATATTTCGGTTCTTGATTCATTATTTAATGGTTAGACAGCGTATTAAGATTTGGGCATGAAGTCCGCAAGCATGTCATGTTATTTAAGTCCGCATTATTAGAACTGAAAAGAAAGATAAGAAAAATAACAAAAATTAGGAAGAATAAAGAAAGAGATTCATGGACGATGAAATATTGATTTCATTTCATTGAATTTTGAAAATAAGAGGGTTTACATCAGAATTTAAAAGACAGTAAACTAAAAGCACTTGAGTTACACCCTGAAATAACTCAAAATCATAAAGCATGGCAAGGCTGAACTATCGGGATTCTCATCTGACTGGGAACGGAGTAGCCTTCCAATTTTGCAGCTTGGCATCGGGCCCTATATATTGCACCTCAACAGTGCTTGAGCCTTTTCCTGGTTGGACCATGTGAGCTTCATACAACATCTGTCTCATTTCCCCACAGATCTCTTCAATTTCTTCGGCTGTGAAGGCCTCTTCTTCTTCCTCTATGTACTTTGGCTTGACGAATGATTCGGTGATGTGCGGGATTGGCTGAGGCAACACCCAACCATCTCTCTTACGCTTCTCGGCCCATTTTTCATCAGCGGGAGTAGCTTGAAACCCTATGCCGAAGAACTTCTCACTGGCAGGCAAAGTGATAGGTTCTGTAAACCCTTGTAAAGATACCCCGAGCCCTTTTCCAGGCTTGTACCCATGTTTAATCATGTCATTAGCGACCATGATTAATGCATTTGATAAGAATGGTTGAGGACACGGGGTTCCTTCCTCACACTGGTCTGTGACCACAATCTCAAAAGCTTGGTAGACTATATGCTCGCTACCTTCCCTCGCTTCCAGGCATGGGACTGATGTGTCCCTGTAAATAGATTGCTCATCTTCTCCGTGGACCACGATTTCTTGATCTTCGTGCTCAAACTTAACCATCTGGTGGAGAGTAGAGGGTACTGCTCCTGCGACATGGATCCAAGGCCTTCCCAGAAGATAATAGGAGGTGTCCATATCTAAGACCTGAAATGTCACTTCAAAATCCACAGGACCGATAGTTAGGACCAAATCACTCTCCCCTATTGTGTCCCTCTTGATGCTGTCAAATGCACATACGCAAACATTGTTGGGTCTAATCCTCTCAGTCCCAATCTCCATTCTCAGTAAGGTCGAGAGGGGGCAGATGTCAACCCCAGATCCACCATCCACCATAACTCTTTTCATGTAGTATCCTTCACATTTAACGATCAAGTGGAGAGCTTGTTGTGGGCAGCCCCTTCCGGAGGCAAGTCATTTTTGCTGAATGAGATCCGGTTGACTTCAAAAAACCGTTCTGCCATTATTTCCATTTGCTCAACTGTGGTCTCGGCCGGAACATATGCTTCATTAAGCGTCTTTATCATAACTTTCTGATGCTCACTCGAACTTATCAATAATGACAAAAGTGAGACCTGAGAGGGGGATTTTCTGAGTTGCTCAATCACGGGGTATTCAGAAGTTTTCATTTTTTTGAAGAATTCCTCTGCCTCTTCGACACTAACTGGCTTTTTAGGCGGAAAGCGCTTCTGTTTGTTCTTGTTCATCTCTTTTGAGTTGAGGTACTTCTCAGACGAGTTCGTTTCACTCACTTCCCCTGTGATTTCCTTTCCCTTGTACGTCACCACCGTTTTATTGTAGTTCCAGGGGACGATAGTGGTGTCCTTCATGGGATTCTGTGGTGCGCGGCTGATAACCACGAGCTCATTCAGCCTGGGTGAAAGTATCGGCCCCCGCGCCACATAAGTCCCCTTTGGTACGTACATCTTCGGGACATTTAGTATAGCCTTATTTTGTTGCAATCTTTTGGGGGGGCTCAACACAAATTGTTCTTTTCTGGGGGGGCCCTGGGAACATAGAGAACGACATCTTTAAGAGGTCCTGTCCCTGTCTTGGTTTCAACCTTTCCTGTGGCCTGAGGAATGGAGTTGCTTTTCTTCTCATCTCTAACTTGCTTTGGTGCTGCTTTGGGCTTCTTTTCCACATCAGCAATGGCGATGATAGCTTTCAAAGCCGGGTCGAACTCTCGGTCCTCGCAGATCATCCCAATAACTGGCCCGTTATTGTGAGCCGGCAATGGGTTATTGGTCACATTGGGAGCTTCCTCATCTCTCAGTACCACCGCTTTTGTTCTATTAAGTTTTCAACTGCCCGCTTGAGGGTCCAGAAATCCTCAGTGTCGTGTCCTTCGGCCCATGAATGATAAGCACATCGAGTATCGGGTCGATAGGAGGGGGATTCTGGGTTTTGCCTGTTTGGGGGTACAGGCTGCAACAGACCCATTTGGACCAGTTTTGGGAAAATGATAGAATATGATTCACCTATTGGTGTAAAGTTAGCCCTTTTGGGTGGCTCCCGGGGATTATTTTGTGAATGGCGTGGATTATACTGAGCTTGGTGAGGAGGGTTGTTTCTGGGTGGTGGAGCTCGATTTTGACTATAATGTTGCTGAGGCCGGACGTACGACTGGGCATTCATTACTGGTTGGGGCGTCATGGCATACGCCGCATCTTGGTGAGGATAGTAATGTCGTGGGGTGCTGGAAAAGTAACCCCGGGGTTGACGGGGATTTCTTAGACTAGAGGCCATCATTGCCACTTCCTCTTTCTTTCTCCTGTTTGCTGCACTCCCTGATCCATTCTGGATTGCTTGAGAAGTTGCTATTATGGCTGACTGGCTTAGGATGCAACCCGTTTTCAGACCATTTTCAACCATCTCCCCAATCTTTATAGCTTCTGCAAATGGCTTGCCCACATCGGACATCATATTCTAGAAATAGTCAGCCTCTTGGGCTTACAGGAAGACGTTGACCATCTCGGTCTCGTCCATTGGAGGCTTTACTCTGGCAGCTTGCTCGCGCCACTTAATAGCATATTCCCTGAAGATTTCTTCTTGAGATTGGACAAAGAGTTCCTATCTGAAGCTATGTCCACGTTATACTGGAATTGTCTGACAAAGTCTCAGGCCAGATCGTCCCATATGTGCCAGTGGGAGATATCCTGGTCCATATACCATTCGGACGCAATTCCGGCTAATCTCTCCCCGAAGTAAGCCATTAAGAGTTCTTCTTTTCCGCCCGCTCCTCTTAACTGATTGCAATATCTTTTCAGGTGGGCTATGGGATCTCCGTGTCCATCATACTTTTCAAATTTTGGGGTTTTAAACCCGAGGGGAAGATGAACATGCAGAAACATGCACAAGTCGGCATAGGAGACACTCTTCTGGCCACTCAAGTCCTGTATGTTCGTGAGACTTTGTTCAATGCTTTTCATTTTCCGAGCAATCTCTTCCTGCTCGGGGTTCTTCACAATTTTGTCTTGTCCCATGGTAGATTCATACCGAGGTTTCTGGGGGTATGAGTTTGGAGTGACATGAGTCGTGTCCAAATGAAATAGTGGTGTTTGGAAAGTAAAGGACGACGGCTCGAAACTTGGCTCAGATATTGGTGGTGGTGCCATAGCAGAGATTGGTGGTGCGGTAAATATGTTGGAAGATACTCCCGAAAATAGTGCTTGGGGGCGGACCTCAGAAGGCATTCCGGTGAAATGAGTTGACATAGTTGGGTACCCGAACGGGGTAGCCGGGTAACTTATCGGGACGTTGGATGTCCCACTTGTTCTGGGAATCAATTCGGGAAAACCAGGGATGGCACTGGGTGGCTCCCTACCATTGGACCAAGCGTCCCACATTTCCAACATGCGGCGACGCAGTATCCTATTTTCTTCAGCAGTTGCTGACTCAGATGTCGGGATAACCGATATTGGGTCATCCTCCGAGGGGTTAACAATAGGTAGGTGACTTTCTGACGCCATTTCAATACTCCCTTTGGATCTCGTGAAGTGCGGGTGTGAAGCCAGATTACCGCAAAAACCAACCACCTAAAAACAGAACCTTTTAAGGAGAAAAACCACAAAACCGTTAGATTGAGGCATTTAACACATAGGGAATCGCACGTTGGGGGTATGCAATACACCTAAACAGTTAAACGTTTTCTACATGTCTTGTATCGATTGAGTGTCTCATCCCGGCTTTTGTTGTCTCTCAGATTTGAATTTTCTTTTTCAATATTTTCTCTCTTTTCTCTTCTGAATTATTTCCCTTTTTAGGGTTATGATCGAATCCTATGTGTATTGCCTACGTATCATGACACTGCGTGAATCAGATTGTCACGTAGTTCAAGGGATAAATACAAAAAGAAAGAAACATTTTGATTTTCAAATTTTCATTAAATACAACTTCAAATTTTCTTTCATTACAAAGACTCTGACATACGTTCTTAAAAATGGAAAACCAAAATAGACTTAAAGTAGACTGAAACAGAATGCAAAAGGAAACTGAAATACAGACTCGAAAAAGAACATCATTAATACATAAGTGCCTCTACTACTACTCCAGGGGTCCGCGGGACATCATTCGGTCTTGTCGTGGGCTTGCGTGCCATGTCTTCTTGGAGGCGATATAGGTCGTCCATTATCTGGCGGACGAAGATCATCACAGTGGCGAAAAAGGTAGATCTGGTCATATCCTCGCACTCTTAGCATTTTGTGACAACATAATCAGCAATTTCTCACCCTTTCCCTAATAATGCCCTTTTCCTGCAGTAAGCGCCCAATCTGCTGAGATCTAGCCTCTAGAACTTGGGTGGCCTTATGGTTCTGCTCTTGCAACTGTTGCAAATCCTCTTCCAATCGAGACATCAATTCATAACAGTGTTCCCTTTCTGCTTTAAAATTCTTTGCTTGCTCAGCCCTTTCGTTCTCAAGAGTGACTAGCTTTTCTTTCAAACCTGTGACTTCTCTGTCATATTTTACTTTCAGCTTTTGAACAAACTTTTCCCATTCTTCTGCATTCCTTGTCAATTTCGCCCGGGTTCTTGCCAATTCATCCTCGGCTTTGTCCAAATCATCCCCATAATTGCACACTTTTTGCCTAAGACTATTTATAAGTCTTTCATCTGTTCTGCTTCTCTCTGGGTTTTCAACAACTATTTTCATCTTTTGAATCTAGGCTCGGAGAGCTTCATTTTCTTTGGCCAACCTGTTTTTCTCCCCTTCATTTGTAGCGGCTTGCAAACTGCTTTCAAATTTGATGTCTCTGATTTGGGCTTCCAATTTGCTTATCGTAGCCCTGTAGTTGTTCTCTTTTTCCAACCAACCCCAATATTTTTATGCCTCATCAGTGAATTGTTGTACGTGGGGTCTTTTGGCCGGCCGTTCTGTCTCTTGATGATCTCGACCCCTTCTACCATACCAAACCGTGTAGCTAGGCTCCACCTCACCTCTAGATAAATCCCTCACTTGAGTCTGCGGCTCCAGAAACCTACACTTATGCCAAATCTAGCGGACCCTATCTTCCAGGAATGCGGCTCTTGGACACAATTCGATGACTTGTCGACTCAAATCTTCGTCGGGTGGAACATTTTGGTGCCTTCCAAGCTGTTGTAGAACCCTGTGTGGGGCATACGACTGAATACTTCAGGGACCCATCAATAAAAGAAAACACACTTCGGTCGACATATAGATGACTTCACTGACAGGGAGCCAGCCGAATGTCCATTCAATTTGGTTGGCAGTCAAGGAACCCAAATGAGCAAAGCAGGCTTCTGTGCCTTTTGGAAATTCATGACCCTCTACCTCTAATGGCCCTCCCTCAAATCTCTCCACCACATATGTAGTACTATTGGGATTTCATCTACAACTTTGAAAGGTATATTTTCAACAATGCTCATCCTACACATTTACTTAAGTGATTGGTTAAGAAAAGAAAAATCATGATTTATTTTGACCTAAACAAAAAGTGCTATTTTTGCAAAAAATTGTAAAAATAGACCATCCTTGCAAATACGGTCCTTCAGCACTTCGAGAAGGAAGATTTGTTGTGTTTGCAAATTGGTCAAAAATTTTGAAAAATGACTATAAGTGACTATTCTTGCAAAAACAGCCTTCCGGCACCCTATCGGGACATTTCTGGCTATTTATGCAAAAATGGCATCACCTAACTTTATTTATGACAATATTTCGTATTTTATTTTTCGCAAAAATAGGGTTGGACCCGATGAGGGTTCCCTACGTATCACGACTCAAAATCCATTAAGGTCGTGATGGCGCCGGACACCACAGTCAGGCAAGCCAACACTCAATAGGTAATTAAATTCCTATTTTAGTATTTTGAAAATCATTACTTTTCATTTCGTTTTTTAATAATCAAATAAAATTTACTGAGTAAATAACGATGTTTTAAATAATTCAATCGACAAATACATCCCAAAGTCATCCCAGAACCCGGTGTCACAAGTGCATGAGCAATTTCTAAGAAAAACCAAATGAAATACAATAACCGTCCAGAATACAAATGAGACAGTAAAGAAAGTACAATACATTCGATGAAGACTCTGATGGTTGCGGGTCGTCTCGAGGAAAGCAGCTCACCTAAGTCTCCAGGTCAGCCACATCACTGCGTCAAGCGAGGTCACTAGATATACATGTACCTGTGCAATAAAAATGCACAACAAGTGTAGTATGAGTACAAAAATAACGTGTACCCAGTAAGTATCCCGCCTAACCTCGAAGAGGTAGTGACGAGAGGTCGAATTTGACACTTGCTAGAGGTCAATTTTAATAAAATCAAGGGTGACACTAAGCATGGTTATCATAGATAATTAACAAATAGTGATAGAAAATAACAACTTTTTCCACATTTACAAACTTTAAATCTTCGTCATTTCAGTTGACAACTTATAATTCAAGGCCAGTAAACAGTTAAAAATCTCAGAAACTACTCAGCAATTATCATGCGCAAGAAATGTCGAGGGTCGAACGGCTCGAACCAGCGATAAATGTAAATTGTGCACTGCTGAAGGGTCGAACGGCACGAACCATAGATGCATCTATTACCCCGCTCACTAATCGATCATGCGACGCAGTCAAATATAAATAATAGAATTACCCTGCTCGCGAATCATACATGCGACTCATGTACTCATACGTATACATACATCCAAATAGTAAATCAGGAATTCATTAGGAAATATTTATCCAAGGAAAAGATCAATTCTCTTTTTTTATTTTGTAGATGATTAAGAAAAGGAAGTTTAACCTTCTTAGATATTCATTTACTAATTAGATAATATTAAACAGTCTAATTTTTATTATCAAAATTACAAGTACCGCAAGTAAAGCATGCTAGTGGGTCCTAGACTACCCAGACATAAGCATAATAGTAGCTACGCACGGACTCTCGTCACCTTGTGTATATGTAGCCCCCATAAATAGTAGCATATATTTAGTTATTTCACCTATGGGGATAATTCCCTCTTACAAGGTTAGAAAGGAGACTTACCTCACTTCGAAGATTCATGACCGGCCTCCAAGCCCTCCCGACGACTCAATTGATGCACCACGCCCAAAAAAACTTAACAGTGATGACGAAAATCTCCCTTCCAAGAGCTATAAAAACCACCCTACCAAAATGAAAAATGAAGGATAAATGATCAAATCTCGCTTTTAAAACACTCTGCCCAGCACTGAACCTACTATGCGATCGCAGGAACGCCTTCGCGATCGCGAAGGCTAAAACTCACTGCCTCCATATTTTGCACTATGCGATCGCACTCCCCTCCATGCCATCGCATAAGCTAATCTCAGCGGCCTCCTAATTTTCCTCTATGCGATCGCACACTCTTCCATCCGTTCGTATAAGCCAAAACCAGCAACCTCCAAATTTGCACTATGCGATCGCGGACCCTCGCATGCGATCGCATAGAGTAAAAATCTGCTGCGCTCACACCAAAAAACCAACAAATCCTCACAAGACAAGAATCGACCCCTTGAGCATCCGAAACACGCCCGAGGCCCCCGGGACCTCAACCAAACCTACCAACCAGCCCTAATACCTCATTCGAACTTAGTCGAGCCTTGAAATCATATCAAACAACATCGAAATCATGAATCGCAACCCGATTCAAGCTCAATGAACTTAGAACTTCAAACTTCTATATTCGATACCGAAACCTATCAAATCACGTTCGATTGACCTCAAATTTTGCACACAAGTCACTTTCAACATTGCGGACCTGTTCCAACTTTCGGAATCGGAATCTGACCCTGATATCAAAATTTCCACTTCCGGTTGGATTTCTTAAAAACTTCAAATTTCTTACTTTAGCCAAATAACTCCAAAATGACCTACGGATCTCCGAATTCACTTCCGGTCGCGCTCCTAACACCAGATCACCATAAGGAGCTATTCCCTGACTCAGAATCCCAAACGGACATCAATAACACGAAAATGCACTTCAACCCAAACTTATGAAATTTCTTCCAAAATACTAACTTCCACAATATGCGCCGAAATGATCTCGGTTCATCCAAAACCCGCTCCGAACACACGCCTAAGTTCGAAATCATCATACGAACCTGCTGGAACCTTTAAATCTTGATTCTGAGGTCGTTTACTCAAAAATCCAATCTTAGTCAATTCTTCCAACTTAAGGATTCCGAAATGAGAACTTTCTTTCCAATTCGACTCCGAACTTCCCAAAATTCAGTTCCGACCACGCCTATAAGTCATAATACCTAAAATGAAGTTGCTCATGGCCTTAAACCACCAAACGACCCGCTAGAGCTCAAAACGACCGGTCGGGTCGTTACATTCTCTCCCGCTTAAACATACGTTCGTCCTCGAACGTGCTAAGAACTGCTCTGGAGTCATCTGAAATCACCGTTTAACCCTTTGTGCACCTACCTGTACTGCCATCACTCAACTGAGCGTATTAGCTCGATCAATTCCAAAGATATCTTATTTTATCCATACAATAAGCTCATAACCCAGTTCCAACACCCGAAATCCTCTGCCAGGCCTGTTTCCAATACATGAACACCGAATTAATCACTACACGAGGTACCAGAATACGATTGCATGCCTCTGTTGAATTAGCACCATACACCGCATAACTCATCTTTAACTATAACGACTCTCCCTGACCTTAATAGACAAAATCCCACGAATCTGATGCCCCCAATGCACCTCATGACTTATATATAGGTCCTGTTGTAACACTTACGATATCACCGCAACGGAGGAGATGTGTAGAAATTTATAACCAACTGCAGAGTCAACAAATTATTGAATCTCTTATCTTAACTAGAATCATCACCTCATTATGAACCACATAATGGTATTTGTCCTTTAATATACTTCATATAATCTTATCGCACTGATCCCTGATCCAATAATCTCGTCTCACCCAGTATGAACTGCTCAGACAACAAGTCACCCCAAACATGACCAACAGTCTCACATGATGCCACAATGCGCCAATAGGCCACAACTCTAACATGATACATAAGGAAATGACTCAGGAAGGGACTACTCGACTCACGCAACTAATATGAACTTTCCTCAGAAAATAGGAAGTAAAACACAAGAAAAATAAATATAGGGAACCGTACTCAACATCACACTGTTGCGGCGTGCAACCCGATCCAAATAACATACCCGTGGCGGCGTGCCACCCGATCCACACATAAAATTCACATAAGGAGATACACACCGAGCTAAATTTCTCATTACCACAAAATATTGAATATCGGTCACAAGCACGCTAAGTGCATAATACCATCTTGGGGAGACTGATAGATCCATATGCTACAAAACTCAAGCACAACTGAGGTGCGATATATATATATACTCTGAATCTTAAGAGCTATCCTGCTCACACAACATCACCACTACGCGGAATCTCAACACATAAGAAATTATCAAGCCGATTCACAACTCACACAACAGCATCATAATATTACATGAAATGGACGAGGATGGAACAACATCTAATGTTCTAATACCTCTCCATGGGAAGCGCTATACCGAAATGAACACACCTGACTCTTATGGAGCCCATTATCATATTTAAATCCATCCACAACCCTCGAGTCGATTCCGCTCGCACCGAATTAGGCTAATGGCCTTAACTGGGCCCATAATAACCCACTTTTTCTCATAAAATACAAGAACAACCATCACAGTCGGAGCAAAACCCCTACATCTGCAACCAAATGAACCGAGCGCCCTCCAGGCATAAACTCTCAAATAAACAATATTATACTTCTTTATATTTGGTCTGAATCTTCAATCAATTAAGTGACTTCATGTCACACTCATACGATCTTCCCGTGGTCACGCTCCCATGACCTTCCACACTAGGTAATAAGTCAACACATTCACACCACCGATCACACTAATTTTATAAAGCCAACCAAGAAACCTGCAACCAGAACACAAGGCCTCTTACACCACCACCGATCTCAGGTGACGCTGAAGACGATACAGGCCTATTCTAAGCATCCAAATCCCTTTCCTTGCTCATCTGAGCTCGTGACATCCTTGTCAACATCGGACCGCAACCTTGATCCTTACCTCAAATTCCATACTGCTCACTGCACCTAACACGCCAATACGAAATAGCACAAGAATTCCATCATAACTCCTGAACCACTATTAGGGCGAACACTTTATCACCTAGAAACCTCTTTTTAAGAGAACCATAATGACACACGAGTGAATTCTCATACTCACAAAACATGCAAATCCTCAGGTAATAGCCCATGCCACCATGATCCTTCCGGGATCCGCCTACACTTTTCCAAATTTCCATTACTCGCGTCATTCTCGAACTCCATCTCTGCAGGACGTAACTGATTCACTCGGATACCCAAACTGAAATTGATACGACACTTAGCCTCGCGATCAACTTATCGACAGCAGACTCCCCTCACTTTGCTCAAGCCGTAGGTCAAGATGAACAATAACTCACAATGCCCATATGCTAACACCACCACAATACCGCAATGAGATTCAATTAAACCTTCCATAAGCTCATATAACACGACCCATCTTATACCTTAATCCAATTCGCATTCACCTTCGAGTGATTTCATTCCACGAGACTACTTTGTCTTCGAGCCCATGAACTGTTCATGCTCTCCTTGCACGCATATTCACATTTTCGACCGGTATACCCATTCCGATAACCCTTCTACGAATCCCAAGTCATTTTCTCTTTTTTCCTCCAAATGCTACTCTGCACACCGAAGATAACATAAAACACTTCACCCATATTCTCTTTCTCAAAATTCTGCTGTGAAAGCTCGATTATTAACCATACCGTGGGCTTAAAATCCTTAGACACCACATTCTAACCTTTGAATCTACTAGGACCGCTGTTGAGAGTCACACACTCTGGTTTGGTCCCGAATATAATCAACTCCACGGCTTCGCTGGTACCCGAACACCCATCTCGAATAAGCACCCGACTGAATCACTTCCCTTGCAAATTACCTCTGTACCAAGCATAAATCCTGAATCATTCCAAAGCCTAAACCTGATTCCATAAGGCCACCCTTTGCACACATTTATCAAATCCTATGCTCAGTTACTACTCATGCCTTCTTCCCTTAGCTGTAGTAACCCACTAATATGACGATGACCAGAATTTTCGCCAGTAGATACCCATGCAACCCAATCGTAGGCGGTAGAACTTTCCCACCTAGCCTGAAGCCGCTATTACACAAATCTGGAACTCACCAAGAATCTTCCTTCATTGTTGACATGATCTTGCATAACCAACTCGCCAAATTCCTTGAAATCCTTCTGTTAGCATTTCACAAGCACTGTGAGTCATTAACCACATTCTCATATCCGACCTCTTGCTGAATAGTCGGTAAAATCCCTCGTGAAAAACTCCGCCAACCATGCAACCACTGACCTTCTCACAGAAGATACCCCACCTGCGAAAATTACCAACTGACACCTTCCAACGATGTTGTACTGCACAATCCCTACGACATCAATACCCCATCCTACACCCGTTCTCATTTACCAACTTTACCAGTCCATTCGCTCCTCATGGACATCTACTAAATGCGCGACAATATCTTCTAATTCACAGCTATGATGCATCCTTCTTCATATCGAACAACTCCTCTCTGTTGTATCTAATCTTCCGCAAAAATAGCCAATATTTCAATTTAAGCCCGTGGACCTAATCACCATCCACTAAAATTCTCAAATTGCTCCAAACTTCTCCTCAAGATGTGCAGCTATCTTACTACAGAACTCATATGCTACGCTGCCACTCTCCCACTTTGGTCAAACTCACTCCTTTAAACAACTGCTCGATTTTCGCTTCTTACACCTGGCTTTCTAGAAATTTAACCATTTCCTGACACTCCCCACATGTCTTTCCTCATCGTATGCTGCCCAGTTGTTGCCTCAAATAAATATCAGTCTCTGTAGCACTTAAACCAGTAGACCACCACAACTTCAAAACCCTCTGAATATCATCTTCCTCGAGCCGCCTACATTAGAAATACTTATTCAATCCTGAACCACCGCACACCATGATCTCTGACAGTCGCTTTTTCAATACTACTTCACATTACTCTGACCCAATGCAACCGAAGAAACCATAGCACCGACGGACTTAGCACATCCTATTCGATCAAAGACGACGATCCACATCACAGATGAAGATTCCACCTCTCTTGAAAACACCCAGTCTCATTACTCTATCAACCCGAACCTGATCATTTATAGTCCAATTGTCTTTCCTCCGCTGGAAATAAAATACTGAAATCTCGGAATCACCCTCCAAGTAGAACTCGTATCAAGTCATTCATTTTCCTGACATATAGGCAAGCATCCTATCATCATATCAATACCGTGCGATAACCAATCATAAGCATCATAACAACCTGAGCATAGCCTCAAAGCTCTCAGAAACACAACTACTGAGCTGAAACAACATAATATCCTCCCGCAGAGAAACGACAATAGCCCCAAACAATTACGCATGGAAAAACATCACGCACCATATCTGTAGTACCATTATAATTCCTCAAATTCTCGATTTATAGCAAGCGATTCGCGACGTGTAAGATTGAGTAGGAATAAACTTAGGCATAAGCCTCAAAGGAATCAAACCGCACGATAATCAAGAAGTGAAGTACTCTTAACAGCCCTGTAGCCTCTCGAAGATAAGTACAGACGTCTCTGAACCGATTCGCAAGACTCTACTAGACTTGCTCATGACTCGTGAGACCTAGGGGAACCTAGTGCTCTGATACCACGTTGTCACGACCCAAAATCTATTAAGGTCGTGATGGCGTCGGACACCACAGTCAGGCAAGCCAACGCTTAATAGTTACTTAAATTCCTATTTTAGTATTTTGAAAATCATTACTTTTCTTTCGTTATTTAATAATCAAATAAAATTTACCGAGTAATAACGATGTTTTAAATAATTCAATCGACAAATACATCCCAAAGTCATCCCAGAACCCAGTGTCACAAATGCATGAGCAATTTCTAAGAAAACCCAAATAAAATACAATAACCGTCCAGAATAAAATGGGACAGTAAAGAAAGTACAATACATCCGAGGAAGACTCTGATGGCTGCGGGTCCTCTCGATGAAAGCAGCTCTCCTAAGTCTCCAGGTCAGCCACATCACTGCGTCAAGCGGGGCCATTAGATATACATGTACCTGTGCAATAAAAATGCACAACAAGTGTAGTATGAGTACGAAAATAACGTGTACCCAGTAAGTCTCCCGCCTAACCTCGAAGAGGTAGTGACGAGAGGTCGAATTTGACACTTGCTATAGGTCAATTTTAATAAAATCAAGGGTGACACTAAGCATGGATATCATAAATAATTAACAAATAGTGATAAGAAATAACAACTTCTTCCACATTTACAAACTTTAAGTCTTCGTCATTTCAGTTGGCAACTTATAATTCAAGGCCAGTTAACAGTTAAAAATCTCAGAAAGTACTCAGCAATTATCATGCGCAAGAAATGTCGAGGGTTGAACGACTCGAACCAACGATAAGTGTAAATTGTGAACTGTCGAAGGGTCGAACGGCTTGAACCATAGATGCATCTACTACCCCACTCGCGAATCGATCATGCGACACAGTCAAATATAAATAATAGAGTTACCCTGCTCGCGAATCATACATGCAACTCAGGTACTCATATATGTACATACATCCAAATAGTAAATCAGGAATTCATCAGGAAATATTTATCCAAGGAAAAGATCAGTTCTTTTTTTTTAGATGATTAAGAAAAGGAAGTTTAACCTTCTTAGATATTCATTTACTAATTCGATAATATTAAACAGTCTAATTTTTATCAGCAAAATTAAAAGTACCGCAAGTAAAGCATGCTAGTGGGTCCTAGACTACCCAGACATACGCATAATAGTAGCTACGCACGGACTCTCGTTACCTCGTGCGTACGTAGCCCCACAAATAGTAGCATATATTTAATTATTTCACCTATGGGGACAATTCCCTCTTACAAGGTTAGAAAGGAGACTTACCTCACTCCGAATATTCATGACCAGTTTCCAAGCCCTCTCGACGACTCAATTGATGCACCACGCCCAATAAAAATTGATAGTGATGACGAAAATCTCCCTTCCAAGAGCTATAAAAACCACCCCAACCAAAATGAAAAATGGAGGAGAAATGACCAAATCCCGCTTTTAAAACACTCTGCGCAGCACTGACCCTACTATGCGATCGCAGGAACGCCTTCGCGATCGCGAAGGCTAAAACTCACTGCCTCCATATTTTGCACTATGCGATCGCACTCCCCTCCATGCGATTGCATAAGCCAATCTCAGCGGCCTCCCAATTTTCTTCTATGTGATTGCACACTCTTCCATGCGTTCGCATAAGCCAAAACCAGCAGCCTCCAAATTTGCACTATGCGATCGTGGACCCTCGGCCCCCAGAAAACCAAAATCCTCACAAGGCAAGAATCGACCCGTTGAGCATCTGAAACACGCCCGAGGCCCCCGAGACCTCAACCAAACCTACCAACCAGTCCTAATACCTCATTCGAACTTAGTCAAACCTTGAAATCACATCAAACAACATCGAAATCACTAATCGCAACCCGATTCAAGCTTAATGAACTTAGAACTTCAAACTTCTATATTTGATGCTGAAACCTATCAAATCATGTTCGATTGACCTCAAATTTTGCACACAAGTCACTTTCAACATTGCGGACCTGTTCCAACTGTCGGAATCGGAATCCGACCTCGATATCAAAATTTCCACTTCCGGCCGGATTTCTTAAAAACTTCAAATTTCTTACTTTAGCCAAATAACTCCAAAATGACCTACGGACCTCCGAATTCACTTCTAGTCGCGCTCCTAACACCAGAATCATCATACGGAGCTATTCCCTAACTCGAAATCTCAAACGGACATCAATAACACTGAAATGCACTTCAGCCCAGACTTATGAAAATTTCTTCCAAAATACTAACTTCCACAATATGCGCCAAAACACTCATAGTTCATCCAAAACCCGCTCCGAACATACGCCTAAGTCTGAAATCATCATACGAACCTGCTGGAACCTTCAAATCCTGATTCTGAGGTCGTTTACTCAAAAATTCAATCTTAGTCAATTCTTCCAACTTAAGGCTTCCGAAATGAGAACGTTTTTTCCAATTTGACTCCGAACTTCCCGAAATTCAGTTCCGACCATTACTACAAGTCATAATACCTGAAATGAAGTTGTTCATGGACTTAACCCGCCAAACGATGCATTAGAGCTCAAATTGAGTGGTCGGGTCGTTACACTACGTATCCCACCCCGGTGGGAATCAAACATGCGTAGTTCGGGAAATTTTGATGCAATTTTGAAAAATATGATTCTAACTTATTTCATTTTTTGAAATACATTTTATTTTCTCCATTTTTTCCAAAAATTTGGCAGAGTTTCGCGGCATTTTTAAACGTCGGGGTCTTCAAAACCGGGCAAATTTTCTATCCTACCTCACTCTTGGTTTTTCTGTTATTTCTTTTCTTTAGCCGGTCAACAAAAAAGTTGAAACAAATAATGTACACATAGAAGGTAAGATGCATCAGGATGGTCTTTTTTTCCAGGTTCACCTGTCCTAGACAGACCTAACCCTTGTGTTGAGTCCCTTAATTCAAATGCACGTGATGCAAACAAGCGCATCTACTAGGGATCCGGTATGAGGTTATGTCATTCTAAGTTTAAATTATGGGATTTTGTTCTAGACCTGGCTTACTCGAGCGGACAGCTCGAGCCTGGGGGGTGGAAGTGTATCGAGAATACAGAAGCTTCACCGGCTTTGCAACTTGTCCGAACCTCGTTCTAAAATTTGGATATGACTCTAACAGAAAAGAAGTCACACGAAGTGCACACTTCCCAGATGATTTAGAAGACTCAGAGAGAAGAGGGTTTCGACACAATTTATATACAGTTCAGATAATATCAAAGTGGTAAAAAGCGACATTTAGCACATTAGGTTCAAACATGTAAAATCAGATAATAAAGCCAAATATAACAGTTATTCTAAGCTCGAATTCTTTGAACCATGAACCAGAGATTCTGGGTTCGTTCCCCAGCAGAATCGCCAGAGCTGTCATACCTCCTTTTCCCCCATAAGGGTTATTAGGAAGTTTTTCCAATTTAGGTGACATTATCGATTTTTGGATTTATTTATTAATTTTTCAGAGTCGCCACCCAGATTTTTTACGGTGTTCCGGGATATCATTTATTTATTTTAAAATTCCAAATCGAGAAATTTTTTGACTCTGTTTAAAAATGTCTGCGAACCAGAAATCCAGGTAAGGAATTCTATTAACCCGGGAGAAGGTGTTAGGCACTCCCGAATTTCGTGGTTCTAGCACGGTCACTTAACTATTGATATTTGGCTTAATTATCTAATTATTTACATATTTTAAACCTATTGTGCATTTTAGCCTTTTTACTTTTTAGCCGCTTTTAATATTTATGGATTATTCTAAAACAAGCCATGATGGCGTGCACTTGTCGTTTTTGGACACATTGCAAACGCGCCACATGAAATGCACCCGCAACTTACAACGTGTTGATTTTATTATTATTTGAAGTTGTAGTCGGGTAGCATAAAATGCAAACCTGAATGTAGATTACGTAATCATGACTATGGTCACAATGATTTAATTGCTTATCTGAAGAAAATTATTATTCTTTTGTAAGTTTTTGTTTTTCCTAAATTATTTGTAGTATTAGCCTAAGAGGTATTTTTGGACTACAAATTATTGGGTGTTCAAAATCTTCTAAGACTAAGTTAGCTAGTCTAAGGATGAGAGTTTGGGTCATGACTAGATCTAGCCCAGTTTAGTGATTAGTATTTGGAACAGCCCTATTTTAGGAACATTCTAACTAAAATATCACACAAAGGAGTCACATTGTACAAGATGAAAGCATGATTCAATTTAACAGTTTTTTGAATTATAATACACTGGGTCAGGTAGTTTCATTAATTTTAGAAAGAGAGAGAGATACATGTTGTCTAGTTTACGATTTATACACTTAGTGTTACATAGGAAACTCATGGGTCTGGGTCACGAATGACAAGCCCAATAAGATCAATTTTTAAATGTCTTTGGGGTCTTATGTTTGAGACCCACTAGCCCAAGACTTTGCTCTACTTAATAAGTCCCAAAACAAAAGAAGCTTTTGCCAGAAACATGAATGTTATTACATATTTAAACTGAACAAACATCAAGCTAAGGCAGAGAAGAAGAAATACTAAACTTATACTATAAATTTTTAGGCATGTTACTACAGGGTCATGATACGTAAACAAGTCCTTTCTAAACTTAATGGAAAACAAGTCTTGAACAGTAAATTTAGTTCCACAAGTGGTATTATATGGAAAATTAATGGTACTTAAGTAAAAATACGAACCAGATTTTCTATAAACCAGATTAAGCTAATTTTAAAACTAAAGTATAATGCTAGAGATTTGGGCTTTATATCGCCAGGCCCAAGGGCCCAGGTTCAGGCTTGTTCGGGCCTAATGGACCATCTTGTCATTCTGACCCATTTTTCTACATTCAATTTAACGAAATGCTTAAACAAAATAATAATAGTCCAGTTTTTTACAATAACTCTTAACATATAAAAAAAAGGCATAGTGAGTCTATAGAAATAAGTATATCTTTTACATTATTGTTCAACTACAAAAATACAAATTTTTATTTTAAAAAAAGAGACATGATTTGAATAAAAATAACAACCCTAATATATTGCTGCTTCAACTTGAACCAGCTTGGATTTGCTTATGACTTTAACGACTAAATCAAGCACCGCGTCGTTGTTAGTGATTTTCAAACAGCCAAGACACAGATTTGTGCATTATCTTGGAGTGAACCTGACCATTGGAGGGTCAGATTCACTTCCTTGAATGCCAGTTAAAGGGTAAAATTCTTACAACCTTGATTAGAGTTTATAAGTATGTACATATACAGTTTTAGCAAATAAGCATAGTCATGGAGAGAATTGAACACAACACAATGATTCATATTTTTAGGGGCAGAATTAACAGATATTCGAGATAGCACTAAACTATGGTCTATTTGCATTAGTCAACCCAAAATCCACATGTTCATGACTTTACAAACTAACAGGGAAATCCAGCCAACCAAACAGGTTTCAATACCAATCAAACATAGACTTTTGAGCTCAAAAGAAATTCTATTAAGGCACGTACCTTTTACAGAGGAAAATCAGAAAGAATTATGGCCAAATAAAGGTCAGAAAACCAGAAGAAAAAAAAAGGAGATCTTAATCACAGCAAACAAGAACAACAACAAACCAGTAAGGATACCCAGCGACAACAGTTTGAATAAACCAGATTTTTGAATGAAAAAATCAACAAGAAAACCAGTTTTTTTCCAGGAAAGTCATAGCCAAAAGACGACCAATTTTTCAGAGTGTTCTTGCACTAATAATTTTGATATTTGCAGTGTTTTCTGTGTTTTTCAGAGTGAAAGCAGTTTTCTAGTGTGTGTGTGTAAATTTTCTGTGTATTTTTCTCTTATGAAATCTGTTGTGAAGTCTAAAAACCTCTAAAATCTATGGTAAAAGTGTCTTATTCAGAAAATAGCCTAGCTTATATATAGGCAACCTAAGGGTGGTATCAATTGGTAATATTCCTTATCCCTTAATCCGAAAATGGTACAGGTACAACTGTCCATTCTTATCCTATTTTGGCATCTTTGTAATAGCTAGGACAGTTGTACCATTTTCTAAAAAGTTCTTCTATTTACAGCCCTCTTTTACCCCCTTAAAAATTACTGCTTTTACCTCAAAAATCTGATTTTATGCTTTTCTGATTTTATTTTGATGTTTATCCTAATTCTAGAAGCTTCTTCATTTAATGTTCCTGAACTACCCTGAAATATCCCTTAAAATTACCCCTTTAGTGTTAAAGATTAAGTTACTTATTAGTGTTGACTATTTTGACCTAATTAAGAGACTAGGCTCAATGGTTAATACTAAAGAAGAAGCTGTAAATTACACTTCTTCAATAGTGACTTGAAACAAGCTAAGTGAATTATTTTTGGACTTAAACTTAGCTAATTAAAGTGACCTTACTATGTGATTAGCTTAGGTAAGTAATTTAGACTTAGCTTTCCTTAAATTAGAGGTCAATTGTCTATTTTAAGAACCTTGTAACAAGACTAAACTATTTTAAACTAGGGGTCAATTGCCCATTTTAAGAATCTTAGCCTAAGTTAACCAATTACGTACAAAATCAAAATTTTATTACTTAACCATTAGGATGAATTAATTAGGCCAGGGGTTAACACAATAGTTTAGAGTTGGTTAAAAGGTTAGGTAACTGGTTCTCATAACCTTAAGTATGTGTGATTAAACTTTAACATCTCAATCAGATGCTAACTTATAAGCATGCTCAGGGCAGTCAACCAAACTAGTAATATTAAAAACATGGGAACCCTTGACTAATTGGTTCAGAATTAAGTAATAAGAATTAGGGTTGACCTAAATTAAGACATAATCATGCAGGATTAAACTGGAGCAAAAATAATTTGATTTAACACATAAGCTATTCTACAAGCAAAGATAGCCAAAATAGAAAGACCAGAACTGAAAATCTAAAATCAGTGGTCATACATGATTGACAGGCAAAACTAACAATTCAATTTACAACAATATTTACCTAATAACAACTAATTTCAGTACATAAACAATTAGGGAAAATAAGGGAGGGGAGGTACAGTTTGAAGGAGACATGCAAACCCTAATCAAGAGTCGAATTCAGGGAATTATGAATATCAAACTATAACTATCTTAAAAATAAGTGAACAACTAAAGGAAATTCACACTTGGGCTAATCAATTTATAAAATCAGTATTTATCAGAGAAAAATAAGAAGATCAAAACTAAACCTATAATCATCTCAAATACATAGGAAAGAAGGTTTTAAAGTGTACTCGTTAGTTTGACAAAGTTTGGCTGGATTTCGACGGCTTGCCGGACTTTGGCCGGACTCCGGCGCGGATTTGAAAATGGGCCAAACCCACATGAATCAATAGCCCCTACCAAGGGCTATCGACTCATGTAGGTTTGAGTCGTTGGTTCCTTCTAGTTTGACTGAGGTCAATTTTAGGGTTTTCGAAGTTTTTAGATTTGAAATTAATGGATTATGGTGGGGTTTTTGGAGAAGTTAAAGGTAGAATGGGGTTGAGGGTGGTGAGTAGATTGTCTGATATAATTTTGGGGTGGTTTGGGGGTGTTTCGCCGCCGGCAGGCGATTTTTGGGCGACGGAGTATGGTGGTCGGCGGCGGAGAGTGAGAGAGAGACGGAGGGGGCTGTAGGGGGTAGGGAGATGGGTTCTGAGGGGGGGGGTGGTAAGGGTTAGGACAATTTTATAGTTAGTGAATGGGTAGTTGTGAGCTGTTGGATCAAAAGGATCCAACGGCTGGGGATGGAGCAAGGATAAACGGGGTCGTTTAGATGGGCAGGTGTTTGGGACGGGTAGGACATTTGGGCTGGGCAGATGGGTGTTAGAGAGGAGGACTTGGCCTGGCTTAGAATGGCCTAGTCCAATTTTAGCCTCTCTTTTAACAAGCTTAAGTTGATTACCAATTAAATTAATTCTAATTGAAACTCTAAAAATGTATTAATTAGTTTTAACCTAGTTTTATCTAATTATAGGTTAACTAATGAGCGAATTAAAAGTGAAATTATTAATTCAACACCCATAATTATTTAAAGACCAATTTTATTTTATTTTTGTAATTTTTTTAGTAAAATGATTAAATTATGCAACTAATTATCAAAAACTTAATTATGCCAAATAATAAAAGTTTTAAAATATTTTTGTTATTATTTATCATTTTATAAATTTTTAAAAGATGAATTATGATCATGCAATGCAAATAATTCACAAATAAACACTGAAATAAAACAAAAATCTGTAAAATCAATTTATTTATCAAATTTTGTAGGAGTATTTAGTAGGTGAAAAATTACATGCTGACACTATTTTCTCAACTCAAGCGTCAGCAACTGGACAAGTTGTCCAAAATAGTGTAGGAAACTCATCTAGTGAGTGGGATGGCGTCCTTGACTTTCCATCAAGTTGTGATGGATCATCTACTTTTCTCAATTTGGATTACAATTGAAGTTCTTTGGATCACCCAATTAATGCATATATGCGTTGGAACAATTGAATTTGCATGGTCATGATATTTTTTTTTTAATATATTCAATGAGTGATTGAGTTTATTCCAACATGTTCATTGTTGTCCTTTAAAAAACCTGCTGTAATGCTCTATTCATCTCCCCGAATAGATTTGTTTGCTTATAACTCCTTCTATGTCGATGTATTGTTCTAATGCTCTGTTTGAATTGAGTGTTTAAGCTGAAATCATTATCTGTTTAAGCTTAGTCATTGCTTAATGCTCTGATTATGATTAACTTTCTCGTTATTAAATTAGCCTATAATTACTTATTTGTTGGCTATGGGTTCTAGTTACTTAAGCTGAGTTAAATCCCTAATTAGCATGTCATAATGTGAGGATGTTGAAGCATAATGACTCTAAACGCAGAAATAAACAGTTAACTTCACGATTCGAAACCATTTACTCTGTTGTAACAATTTTTTAATAGAGCATGAGTTCATTGGATGATTTTATTGTAAATTCAAATTAGGAATTCTTAGAAGGCCTGTAACATGATGGAGTGCTTAGTTACGTAACTGGAAGTCAAAATCAAGCAGGTCCAGCTCATTTACATCAGTCTCATGGATTGGGTTCATCCCTGTAGTAATCGAATGAATTGAGANTAATTCCGGAATTATTCACTATGTGGATAAAATATCTATATGTACATATATTATAAATATAAGTATATATGCATAAGTACATGCAGTAGATACATAGTGTCTAGTGGCTCATTGTTGAATAATAAAATGGATTTACCTAGGAAGTCTAGGAGAAAATGCAATGAATTGTTTCAAGACCGACTCGAATTGCTTTTTTTCTTTTATTGAATTGATCCCACCAGAACAAAATTCACTTGATTGATACATGTACATACACCTAGCAATTCAACATAAAATTCAAGATATTTCATCGAATCATGGAATGAAGAGATTCTACTTGTCTCCTGAACTAAATTCTTGGAGAAAAAAGAATTTTCTTCTTGATCCCACTTACTAGATTTCTCGTTTGTTAATTTCCTGTCTTGGTGGGAGGGAGATAAGGATATCTCGTTTTAACAATGAATCAATCTCATGAAGAGATACTTAACTCTGAATCTTTTAATTAGTAATATGTACACTTTTGTCCCTGTATAAGTTCCGTAGTTTTGGACTTTCACGCTTGATTCCAAATTTAGAATAAACAATTCAAAAACATCGTAGTTTTTTCGGGCGCGTTTAAGAAACAATTCACTATGGTTATGAGTACGGTTCTCATAGCATAATTGTGACATCTAATTCCAAATTCAGGTGCACGTACACGTGACTTGATTTCAACTTCGAATAATAATAAAAATAAACATATTGCGAATCGCATGTGCGTTTCACGCGGCGCGGTTTGTGGCGTGCGTAAGACAACAAGTGTACGACATCGTAACTTGTTTAACAAATTCCATAATGACTTAAATTGTATAATAAAAGATGTAATAGGTAAAAATACACAATAAGTTTAAAAAATGTAATAATCGAATAATTAAGCCAGGTGTAATTGTAAAGCAACCGTGATAAAATCACGGAACCCGGGAGTATCTCACACCTTCTTCCGAGTTAATAGAATTCCTTACTCAGGTCTATTGTGTTTCACCAACTTATACAGAGTCAAACTTTCCTTGATTTGGGATTCAAAAATAATTGGTGACACGGAACACCGTTAATTAAATAATTTCGAGCGGAGACTCTATAAATAAAAATAAAATAATCTCATTTCAAATAATGTCACTTAAATTGAAAAAACTTCATTCACCCATACAAGGAGGTGTGACACTTAGTGATTCTGCTCCGAGGATTTGGCTTAGCCGAACCTCATTAAATCCCTGTGCTATTTTTCTTTTCTATTTATTTTGTATGTGATTGTGTGCTAATTAACCTATGATTTTTTGCAACAAATATTATCCTACTTGATGATAAACTCTGCGCCAAATTGACTGATTTTGTTCTAGCTAAACTTATCGGACATGATTTTAACAAGGTGTTAACTTCAATAAAAGGGACAAAAGGATATTTGGCACCAGAATGGTTATCAGGAGTAGCCATAACAACCAAACCCAATGTATTTTGGACTTATATCTAGAAGAAGAAACTGCTTGCATTCTCAAGATGTAGATGTCAACTACTTTCTTTGTTGTGCCACCAAAGTAATAGTCAATGAAGGTGATACCATGAGTGTACGTGAACAAAGTTTTACATGAAAAAAAATTTACTTATAAGGAGTTTATATTCTTTATGGCGTTTTTAGAAAAAAATCGTACGAGTTTGATCCAAAGCGGATAATATCACACCATATTAAGAATATTTTTGGGTTATTTTATCCTAATAATTGGTATTAGAGTCAATGTTTGACGGGACTACGGAAAGGACGGAGTATGGCGCAGGGCCGCGTTTTGTGCCTTTGCCCGTCTACGAGGTTTACTATCTTTACCAGTAGCTTTGAAGACGCATACGCAACCATTGAGCTTTAATGATCGTAAATACTAAGATCATGTAGATGTTACACAATTAGTTTCCGATTAGCCCATAAATGATGATGGGTCATGCGGAACTTGGCTCAACGAGAGATTACTGAAACTGTAAGAACAAAATCCTGCATAAAAAGTATAAAAAATGAAAATTGTAATGGCTTGGCCCAAACTGAATAATATCGCATCAAGTTATATCTTTTGGATGTTTTATCTCAATAATAATAAGCCTATTAAACCATGGACTAGACAGAATTGCTGATGCTAAAGAGGCTTCAAGAATGTATAAAGTTTCTTTTTAGTGCATTCAAGGAGATGAAGATCGAAACCATCCATGGGTCAGGTTATTCAAATTCTTGAATGAGTTTTAAATGTGAACGTGCCACCGACTCCACTGCTATTTCAAATGTTTGATCTGGAGAGATCTTCAACAAGTTTGATGAATGTCACTTCAAATGTCTAATGTTTATATGTATGGTAATTCTGGTAAATCTTTGGATGTTTCTATAACTAGTCTCTCGACACGTGCGTTGCACGTGTATAACAAGTCAATTACATATGAAAATATATAGTAAAAGTTCTTGTAAATAATCAATGGATCTATCATATACGTCTTTTGATAATACTTAAGAATAATACAAGTTAATACCAATGTATTCGTATGATAAATTTATTTACAACACACCCTTAATATTTAGATAAACAAATTATAACAAAGAATTGACTTATACTTGTAGTATAGAATGCATTGATGCCTTTTTTTGAGTGAATAATTGTGTTCATATATAAATATAGATAGATAATGTGTCGAAACTAATAAAATAAAAGTATTAGAACAATTATGGATTTTAATGAAGATGACAAGACTACGAAGCTAAAAATTTGAATGCATGCGCTATACCGGCACAAGTTGCTTTTTATATGAAGTAAAACATAAATAGTGATATATAGATTGATTCACCAACAATAATACCTTTTTAATATATAAATACAACTCCACAAATTAAATTAGTCCATAATTCTTTTTTATTAAAATAAAGACCATTAATTTTTAGTTAATGGATGTTACTCTTCATTGTTCTTTTTCGTCTGTTTGCGTCAAGGTCGTCAAGTGCATATTTCTCTTGAGAAATTAAAGTTCTTCCTGAATTTACAATTCGTAATTTTTTACACGAATTTTTAAGTGGATGACTCGATCGAGTGGTCTCAGTTGGAGATAGGATTAAAATTTTCTTATCCATCTCAACAAGAAAAGGAAATAGTTTATGTTTACTCAACACATACGTAATTAGCATTAGAATTCTAGTTTGTTGTTTTAGAACACCAATATACTACAAGTATTGAACAATGCTCCTCGTTTATTCATCTTAGTTGATATAAATTAAATTAGAAAGGAAGAAACGTATATTAGTAGCAAGATCTTAATTGAAGAAGCAAGGTACTGTGCAGTGATTCCATGGCTGAATTCGTAACAAAAAATAAATATATTGGAGAACTAAGTACTCCAGTATATAAAGTGGAAGGTAGTTTTGATTAGATTAATTACCTCAACCGTTTGTCGAATTGGACATAGTAAAATCGTATGTAATCCATTGCAAATCAAAAGTTTGACAGAGAAAAATGAGTTTATAGTCGCGGGAAGGATGAAAATTGAAATAATGCAAGATGATATACTTTTTTACCATGTCATAACAAGATGTCTTTTTGCTCGATAGATGAAGAAATTAATCCGAAAAAAAGTCCCTACCTTTCAACTACAACTCTTAATAAAACCAAACCCAAAAAATAATATTTGTACAAGAAATACACTGACTTTCCGCTGGCCGACAACATGATAAATAGTGGAGTAGATTGTCAATGTCCAAAGTTGAAGATGGGTAATGCAAAGGAGAAATTCAGGATCCAATATCAAGAGGGTCAAAATGAATACAATTTTAGTGAAAGTTAAAGTATACTTGCATACATAGACATATTTTGATTCAGTCAAAGGCAAGTTGTTTGGTTAAATAGGTAAAACTCGTATTCGATCTGCCTTTGGGTAATGCCAATTTTGAGCCAATGACTGGTACCGAGTAGTTTAGTCAGCAATAGTACCCTTTGGAGTTAGCTATTTATGATATCTCTTCCCTCACAAGTCACAACTAATGGTTGTGAGTTGTGTCTGTTAATGAATCGTGAAACATTGCTTGGACCTTCTGTAGGCGTTACATTTTTTTTTTCAACAGGGTATTTAAGTAATTTAACTTTTAATTTGAGGGGTTCGTATTTTTAATATAGTATAGATAGATAAGCGTTTGCAGATAATCCAAGTTTAGCATATGTGTTTGCTTTTATAAATGCTTTGTTCAATTTTTTCTTTCAGAATATTATGAACGAATTAACTGGTTTAGGCCTCATTTGTTTGCACTTAATGGAGGTATGAATTTTAATTATTCAGATTTCAGTTATTAAGTGTGTTTGTTTTTAAATTTGAATCTTAATCATTCAGATCTTAATCATAAAGTGTGTTTGTATTTTTACTTCACAATCACTTAATAGGCCTGAATGAGTCTGTATGATTAAAATCTATAACAAAACTTAATTTTATTAAGATCGCTATCATCCACATTCATTACTAACTGTCACCACCGCTACCATTATCAACTACCACCACCACCACCATCCTTAACCATAGCCGCCACCACTACCACCACCCACCAAGCTCCACCCTCACTCTCACCACCATCATCCTCAACCATAACCACACACTCACACACCTCAACTACCACCACCAACCAACCCATCACCATCAATAACCATAGCCGGCACCGTCCACCATTATAAACTACCACCACCCACATCACATTTTTCAATCACAACCACAACCACCATCACTATCCACCATTATTAACTATCACCACCCATCACCACCATCCTCAACCATAATCGCAATCTCTATCAATCACCACTAGCTACTTGTCACGAGCCAAAATCCTAACATGTCGTGATTGTGTCTATCAATGGTACTAGGCAAGCCGATTCTCAAAATACTTCCAATGTTTCACAAAAGATAAGTCAAAAGCTTTTACATGACAGATTTCGTAAAATAGGAGTTAAACTCAAAATACAATGCGGAAAAATATCCCCAAACATCGGGGTGTCACCGAGTCATGAGCATCTAAACAACCAGTCTAAGAAAGTGTCTACAAGAGTCTGTCAAAATACCAATACAGAAAAGAAAAGATAACAAGGAAGTAGAGATAGGGACTACGAACACCGGAAGCTACATCGTAAATCTCCGATACTCAACCACGCACGAGATCAACGTCCTTCGTTACCGGAAACACCTGGATCTGCACACGAAGTGCAGGGTGTAGCGTGAGTACAACCAACTCAGTAAGTAACAATAATAAATAAGGAACTGAAATACAGTGACGAGCTATACAAATACAGCTCATTTCAGTAATTTCAGCAACGAAAGTAGACATGTTTCAATTCCGGCAATTTAAATCAAGTCAGTTACACATTACTAAGTTCAGATAAAACCGAATACCATATTTTCCAGAAGTTTTAGTACAATGACATAAATCAGCTAAGTGCAACAACAAAGGAAACGAGTGCAACCCCCTCAGAGCAACAACCACTCAAACCCTCTCAATAGCCCAAACACTCGGCTCTCAGCCCTCAATATTCATACTCAATAGATACCTACACTCATTGGGGTGTACAGACTTCGAAGGGGCTCCTTCAGCTCAAGCTTTATATCGTTGTGGCGTGCAGCCTGATCCATAATATATAAATAACCATAAGGCTCGTTGCGCATGCAACCCCATCCATAATATATAAATAGTCATAAAGCTCGTTGCAGTGTACAACCCGATCCATATACATTAAGCCCTTAGGCTAGTTGCGGCGTGCAATCTGATCCATATACACTCACATAGCTCACAACTCGGCATTCAGGCCATATCTCAGTAACCAACTTCTCAAGTCTCTCGGGCTCTCAGAAATCATACAAATCAGCCCAAAAAGAGATAATAACAGGTATCAACAAGAAAACAAGAGGAGACGGAGATATGATACACAAGTAAAATTGTGATTGAGTACAAGACAACAAATAGCAGCTAATTCAACAAGTACACGACCGTCGTGGGTCCCAATAGTAATATCATATAGCCTAAGCGTAATTTCTAACATGAATTGCAGTCAAATTTCCATAAAATAGAGCGAACATGTAGTTAACAATAAGCTATTCGACTTTACAATTTTACGGGACAGAACAAGTCACAATCCCCCATGGTGCACGCCCACATTTCCGTCACCTAGCATGTGTGTCACCTCCAAAATAATCACATCATACCAAAATCTAAGATTTCATACCCTCAAGGCCAGATTTAAAACTGTTACTTACCTCAAAGCCGCGCAAAACTCTACTCCAAAGTGCCTTTGACTCTCGAATCGGTCTCCAAACAACCTGAATCTAGCCACAAGCAGTAAGATATAATTAATTAAGCTAAAGGAATCAATTTCATAAGAAAAATACGAAATTATAAGCCAAAATCCGAAATTGGCTCAACCCCCCGGCCCCCTTTCCCCGGGCCCGCGTCTCGAAATCTAACAAAAATCACAAAACCTGAAAGCCATTCACTCACGAGACTAACCATACCAAAATTATCAAAATCCAACACCATTTGGTCATCCAAAACCTAAAATTTCACTATCCAATTCTCTAACCCTAACCCCCCAGATTTCACCTCAAAAAAACTCACCAACTAGGTGTAAAATCAGTGGGGAAACTCATCATAGTAATCACTCAAAATCCGATCTCTAAGTGGTGAAAATGGTAAAAAATATCGATGTCCCGTATTTATATGTTCTGCCCAGGCCTTTCGCACTTGCGGCCTCTTATCCGCACCTACGAAATCGCTTCTGCGGTTACTCCTCCGCTTCTGCGGAAACCACTTAAGCCACTGGGCTCGCACCTGCGCTCCAGGTCTCGCACCTGCGGAGGTGCTTCTGCGGCCCTTTGTCCGCTTCTACGGGAATTCCCAAGCCCTCAATCTTCGCATCTGCGGAGCCATCTTCGCATCTGCGGGCTCGCAGATGCGCATTCTCCTTCGCACCTGCGTCCCCTGCCCTTCCTGTCCTTGCCTGCTTCTGTGGCCTTCCTCTTTGCTTATGTGGGCTCGCACTTGCGATGAAACTTTCGCAGGTGCGATTACACCAGCTAAGTCCAAACTTCAACAGTCTTCCAACTTCAAAACTTGGTCCGTTAATCACTCGAAATCAACCCGAGGGCCCCGGGACCTCAACCAAACATATCAACAAGTCTTATAACCCAATAAGAACTTAGTCGAATCCTCAAATCACCTCAAACAACCTCAAAACACGAATTACACACGGATTCAAGCCTAATGAACTTCGAAACCTCCAAATTCTACAAATGACGCCGAAACCTATCAAATCACGTCTGGTTGAACTCAAATTTTGCACACAAGTCATAAATGACACCACGAACCTACTCCAATTTTTGAAAATTCAATCTGACCCTGATATCAAAAATTCCACTATCGGTCAAATTTGTCAAAATTCCAACTTTCGCCAATTCAAGCCTAATTCTACTACGGACCTTCAAATCACATTCCGGACGCGCCCCTAAATCTAAAATCACCTAATGGATCTAATAGAACCATCAAAATTCAAATCTGAAGTCGTTTACACATAAGTCGACATCCAGTCGACTTTTCCAACTTAAGCTTCCAATTAAGAGACTAAGTGTCTCAATTCACTCTGAAGTCACTCCGGACCCGAACCAACTAATACGGTAAGTCATATAACAACTGTGTGACACAAAAAAAGCAGAAAATGAGAGAAACGGGACTACAACTCCCAAAATGATCAGCCGGGTTGTTACACTACTACTAGAATGACCACTATCAACCAAGATCACCACCAACCACCACCTCTAGTCGACACTCACAAGAACCCCCGTTAGTCAGCACCACCATATATATATATATATATATATATAT